>JAHMTN010000224.1:600000-816602 GCA_019915205.1 Eucalyptus rudis | reverse complement strand
GTGAATCCATAGAACCGTTCCAACCTCTGCACCTTCCCCTTTTAACCCTCCCCACATCTGCTTATTCTAGCTCTCTTGATCATGGTAGATTTATTCTCCTCAAGTACTAGCGCCATGGCGGAGTTTGCGGTGGCGGCGGTCGCGACCCTCGCTCTGCTTCCATCCTGGCCACCACCACCATCTTCGCCACCGCCTCCGCCATCTCCCCCTCCTCCCTCGAGACAGACAACGAGGAGGACAATGGGGACGATGAGCCGTTCTTAGACCTGGAGTTCGCCCATCCTCGAAGATGAGGACGATGGGGAGAAGCTTGAGGAGGGGGAGGAGAAAGAGGGGAGGTAGAAGCAGGACGAGCCCAACAATAAAGAGGACGATAGTGGTAGTGAATGCGGAGGCGGTGACGACGTGGAGAGAGAATTCAAGTTCGAGAGAGGAAAAGAGAATCAACTCACTGTTTCGCTGAGTTCGAACTAAGACTCGAAAGGAGATGAGTAGATCCGGAGGTGAATTGGAGAGGAAGAGGGAGCTCAAGGAGATTTTGAACTTAGAGAGACGAGATGGAGTAGGAAAGTAGTGAATTGAGACAAGTTGGTGATTGGAGCCCTAAATTTTAGATTTGCCAATTTCGAATTTTTTTAATATTAAAAATTAATATATTGTTATAATATAACCGGTCCAGTCCGGGTGGGCGGGTGGGCGGATCCGCCCATGGAACCGGGAACCGGACCGATATCCATTGTTTTCCATAAATTGGAATCGAGAACCAAATTGGTTTCCTTAAGAACCACCAATTCCAGGCGGATCCCGGTTCTTTTGCACACCCCTAGTCGTGACTATCAAGGCTTGATGGTGGAAAAGGCTGGGCGAAATGGACATCGAATATTGGTCATATCTCCTCTTTATTTTTTGGAATTTTGTGCTTAAATGCTGAGATCATCTTTCAAAAGTTGGAAAGAATTCTTCTCTTTTCCTTGGTTGAGTAAACGGGTGCCTTGTTAGTTTTCTTTTGCCATATCAAATACTGAATTCTTTCCATGTACGCTTGATCATTTGAAAAAGATTCGTCACTATATGCTCCCCTGTTTTGACCGTATTTATATGCCCAAATCCTTGACGGGAGGAAATCACGTGCCCACAAATTTGGCCCATATTCTCAAGAAAAATATTTGTGGTATCTCCAATGACGTGTTCCTTAATCTGTAAACTTTTGATTTATAAAATATTATGACTCCATTATTCTTTTTAATCATGTATCATTGATGAAATTTAATTCGGAATAGCTTTGTGGAAGGCCAAAGTATTAACTTGAACTACTGATCACCCCCTTTAAGCATCACTTTCGTGGCTCTTGTTGCAGCAGTATCATTACCGCTCAAAATTAAGACCAAGTGAAAGCAAATTTCTAATTCTTTTCAGCATTTTTGTGTATAAGTCCTAAAATTAAGCTCTATGATTCCATCCTGCTTAGAAATGCTTCTTAACATTGAGTAGGGAAGGAAGATTTTTTTCTGTAGAATCCTCACGTTGAGAAAAGGAAAAGCAAACATAAAACGAAAAAAAAGAAGGATTAAAAGAAGGGCTCCAACTAAAAAATAAGAACGAAGGATGGAACTGTTTTGCATCACCACTTGCAAATACAGACCCAGCGGATGATGAAGCAGACAAACAAGGAGTTTAAGCACATCATATATCTTCATGCCTACATATGTTGTCCATAGTCCTCTCTCTCCCTCTGCCACTTATGACTCAGTGCACTTCTTCTAGGACAAACACACTTGTAAGGATACACAGCCACTAAACCAAAGTATCCTCCCGCTTCCGTCTTTCCAAAAATTCGCGGAAGCATTTCCGGACTTTGCGTACCACCTTCAGGATAAATTTTAAGACGTTGACCAGGAGAAGAAGAAAAACCATGAATCCAACACATCCCGGCACAATACGTAGAAGTCCGCCCCCTATATTAACATTTGGTGATGAGAATGTTAAGGAGATGGTATAAGTCGATGCCATGGAGATTATCGCAACCCACAAAATCAGCATTGCAATCCACGTGGAGATCGAACGCTGCTTGGAATTCGGACTCTGCTTTGAATTACGACCACTTATGCGAAGCAGAATGATGCTAAGCGATGCAACCAAACTTATAGTGTTATATACAACGAATGACTCATATCCAGACGGGTTCTTATCTGCCATTATGGAGTAGCCCGCAATATGTGGTTTACGATCTTTATCGCCCTGGAAATCATCTTGCCAAGTGCCGCCAGGTGGGGTAATACCGGCTTGAAATGCCACGGTAGCTATCAACACTGCCACCAGCATTACCGTCTCATGCATACTCTCTTGCCACTTTCTCTTACTTTCCTCATTGTTTTTTTTTTTTTTTTTGGTAAAGATACTTTCCTCATTGTTCTCTTCTCCTTCAGGTGGATGGACGGCGGTGACCGTGTTCTCTGCATTGACTATTCGCCTGGATTGGTCGTGACTCTCTGAAATTTGAGGAACATAATCCACAATATCTGAGACTCTATCTGCGCGTTGGCCTTGTGCTGATAGGCGTAGTGCTGTAAAACCTCTGGAGTTCTTGATGTTCGGGTTTACTCCTTTATCAATCAGGAAGTCAATTGTCTGCAGAGCAATAACAATAGAACATACCAATTGGTGTCAGGTTTGAACTTGACAAGTCCATGTTATATACTATTTAGAATTCACTTTACTACTAGCGTTTTTCAGTCCTCTAGCGTTTGTGATATATATCTGATGCCTTCAAAAGGGAAACTCATCCCTTGTTGAATATCTTCTGCTATCTTTGGTTTTATGTTGCTTCTAATCTAGATAAAATTAATATGAAAATAGCGTGAATTGTAAAGCTGTAGTTAATTATCCAGACCAATAACTTCTTTCCAAATATCATAACCTGTGATGATTTATAATTAGATAACTTTTAGCTTCTGAATATTTCTAGGACATTCATATTTCCTTAAACCACCTGTTTTATTGATAAGCTCACTGAATTTCACTAGTGCAGAGGCTTAGTTGTATGAACGTACCTCAGTTTGTCTATCTGCAGCAGCCAAATGCAAAATTGTGTTGCCATCTTCATCCATTGAGTTGATGAACTCATCATTGCGTATGATATCTATCGCAATCACAACCTTCAAAGCTTCCAGTCTATTGTGCTTCACACATAAATGCAAGATTGTCTGGCCATTTTCAGCAACATTGTGGGCTGCATCAGGACTTGCTTGAACCAAGCATTCCAACACATCCACATGCCCTTTCATGGCCGCAACATGAAGAGGGTTTCTTTTGTATCTGTCATAGATGGAACACATTTCTGGGCTAACTCTTAACAAGCATTCTACTATGTTAAGGTACCCTTTTGCTGCTGCGAGATGAAGAGGTGTCAAACCTTGAGAATTTTGCACTTTTGCCAGCTCGGCCTTCTGGGCTAGGCCTCTTCCACAAATTTCAAGTGTCCAAGCATGGCTGCAATGTGCAAAGGAGTCGATTTGATTGCCAGTCATGATTCTATCGAGAAGCAATCTATCTTTTCCAAGGAGCTCAAGCAAAGAAGGCACATTTCCTTCCATGGCGGCTTCTCTGAGCTCGAGCTCGAACTCCATCTTTGGATCTCTGAAAGAAAAGAATTTCTTATTACTCACTCCTCCATTTGGAGACTTGAATGTATACCGTGACAACCAAATCAACCTTCATAGTACGCTTGACGAAGACCGAAAAATGATTGGTTGATCTATCTCATCAGCAATTATTTGTCTCAGTTCCTGCTCATGTCCTTGGATGTCAAAAAAGGTGATGATTCCTGGAGCCTACCGTGGGTACGTGGGGATTCGCCTGTCGGCCATTTTCCGCCCGAGTCTCGTCTCCATTTGGTCCTATATAGGTCAAGTTCCCTGACGTCGGTGTCCCACTGGAGCCAGGAAATCCTTTGGTGATGTAAAGCGGCCACACTATACTCATGCAAATTGTTGTGAACATGGATTACTTTGAAAGGACATGAATTTCATGGATTTATCAGAAATAATTTTTGCACTAATGCTCAATCAATTGGAATGAGTCGTGACCTAGGAACTTTCACGGAGATTATTCTACTTGTGTGTTAGGAAGATAGAAACAAATGAGCAATAGTATCACTACCACATTAGAAGTCAGCCTTCTCAACATGATAATCCCGAGTGATTTCGAGCTTACAAATAGTTTAAGCTCAATGTGGAGGCATCAGCCTTGCTATGCCTCCAAAATTCTGCCAAAGAGAGGTGATCTTCTTTTTCTTCCATTAAAAATTTCAAAGATTGAAGGACCCTAAGTTCCTAATTGATTTGATCAGTCACGAAAGTCCTCAATGGTACAAGAAAGGGAAATATACCACATAGAATGTATACTCCTACCATCACAAGAATGGTTTCTTATTTAAACAAAGAAGCCTAGGATGATTGTGTACACATACGCTTCCACAGATGTCACACACGACTCTATATGTAACGATTCGGTCCGATGAGGGTGAACAGTGGTCGCTAGGCTAGAGGATTTGGATAAGAAGTGACTCTTGGCAGGCTTCTATGATTACAAAGGGAGCATAAATGAATGAACTGTGCATTGCACGAGAGCAAAGCAATTATAGGATATATGTGAAAATCGAATGGCAAGTTTAAATTTGAAGTCCAAAGTTAAACATGTTCAGGCTAAAGCACTACTAGTGTGACATCTTGAAATTCTAGTTCTGTTTTCAATTAAATAAATTGGACATTTCATCGATGCACCTATCATGATATTCTCTGAGCTGATCACTCATGAGATAACTAGATTATCGAGGGAAGCCATTAAGGGATTTTAATGCAATAGACTTGAGAATTCGATTAGGAATCGACTACTCAACCGTGCTCATCTTCAGAGATCATTACAACACAGTTAAAAATTGATCAGGGATTAGAGATAGGTTGATTCGACTAAGATAGGTGATCAAAGTGTGGATGATTCCACCAGATTGCAAAATTCTCGTCGATCAACACTAGACTGATTTTTCTGTCGTTTTGGCACCCTATACCCGTATTTGAAACATTGAGATTTCCATGACCACCGAGAGTTGCCAATGTGTTGAAAATATACATTGTGGTTTGAAATAAATCGATCACGGGTCAATTGCACCAAAAATTTCTAAAAGCTACCCGGTAAGCTAGGTCACCTTAAAATTGCGCCAGATTGAAATTAACCGCGAATTTGAATCCGATTTCAAAAATTGAAAGTTATGTCATGTCACGATTCATTTTAGAAATGTCGACTCGTCCTCCAGAGATTTTTATGCAAACCGAGATTTTTGGCGAAAATTCAAAATAAGGTTGTTTTTATCCGAAAAATTCAGGGGATCATTTTTTATCACATTTTTGGGATGCAAGTTGGTTCTATTGGTGAGGAAAAATGTTGATTTTGACGATGGCACCTTGGTGGGATTTTGGGCATCAAATCGAATCCAATTAGTAGAGTCTTGAAGGGAAATTGAATCCAATTGAGTGGCAAGTGCCCAAAATTCATAGGCCCCTTGGTCACTCAACTTTTGGACCACTTGGGAGACTTGTTTGGGAAGCCAAGGAGCTGCAAATGGCTATGGATGATAGCCAAGGCAAGTGGGGGCCAACCAAGGATGAAGGAGAGGATAGGTGTGGCCAAGGGGGACCCTCCTCTATCTTCAGCTGTCTTCGTCTTCTCTAAGGGCTTGCTTTCTCCATTTTAGTCCCTTTTGAAGCTCCAAAGAACCAGAGAAGACTAGCAGAAACTAGCTAGCCCCTTCCCTACCGTCGCCAGCCCCGTTGGACCGCCAGCACGCTGCTGTTGCGCATGGTTTATTTAACTAGAGATATGCTTGGTTTATTTAACTAGATGCTAATTTGTGCTATTTGAGTGATATTTATAATTTTGGTTATTCCAAAATTGGGTAATTTCGATATTTAATTAGAAAATACCGGGCATCAGTTTACAATGCCAAAAATGTGTTTGTGAACTATTATATTTAGTGGGATTTTATAAAAGAAAGATATGGTGTTTTGGCTTAGGCTGACCGTGTACCCACACATAATTATTTTATCGGATATAATAAAAAAAAAAAATTTGGCGCTGTAAATCAACGCCCGGTATTTTCTAATTAAATACCAAAATTAAACCAATTTTGCAATAAATACCCAAAATTATAAATATCACTCAAATAGCACAAATTAGCATCTAGTTAAATAAACCAAGCATACCTCAAGTTAAATAAAGGTAATTTTTGAAAATTAAAATATAAAGCTAATTTTTTTCTTCTATGTATGTATCCCTCAAATCTTTTCTTCTACAAGGGGGTAGAAGAGTAGACTCCCCGGTTTTACATTAATTTCGTTTTGCTGGAACAGTTTCATGTTAGTTAAAGATCAAAATCACTGACAAAAAAAAAAAAGATCAAAACACAAATCTATTTCACGAACTACTTAATTTTAATTCACAAAAGGTAATTATTCTTCCTTAGTAACGTATAAATAAATACTTCTATCTTTATTACTCTTTAAAAAAATGCCCATAAATTGTCATACTTACGCATATTAGGTATAGTTCTACTTCTGTCTAGCCATGTCATGATATTAAAGTAAAATTTAAATTGCATTTCTAATTTAAGGAGGCTCAAAATAAGCACTTCATGTACCGTCAATATTTCACGTTCAAAACAAGTAACATGTCGTTCAAAGTTTTGTGCATCATGTACATTAAATAATTTTAATTGGAAAAAAAAAACATATCAGTTACAACATTGGGAGAAAAATTCTATTAACGAAATCAAACAAAATGAAAAAAAACCAAATGTAAGAAATATTGATGCATAGTTATTACCCACGCCGTGATCCTTTTTTGGGAAAAAAAAAAGATTTATATGGTATGTGAAGTAAAAAGATTTATAAGATTTATAAGTAAATTCCTTCACAAGTCCCCCAATTGCCTGGGACTCATGAAACCAATTTGTGGTCACAATCGAACCGTTACCAATGAAAAACAATGATAGCGTTCCCTTCGCAAGGTCCCCATGTCATACCTGATCTAGTTAAGGGAAAAACAAATACCTTAGCATGTGTTCTCTTCTTACTTGTAACCATCTATAATCTGACTACAACCACAACTCACTCCTTACATTAAGCATATCATATAAAGAAAGAAGAAAGAGAAGAGAATTCCGTGTATTAATATTACTTACTGTTGCTACTCCATTCCATCATCCATGCAAACTCCATTCTTTTTACATGCGTCATCCATCAACACGCCTATGACACTTATTGTTTAAACCAGCAGATAGAGACATGCATTCTCAAACGTATCGTACATAACTGGCTAATAGGCACACTGAACAGCACATACTATACAGCATCTACTCTTGCATGGCCTCATGACTCAATGCAATTCTTCTAGGACAAACGCACTTGTACCAGTAGATAGCCACTAAACCATAGGATCCTCCCTCTTCCGTTTCTTGAAGGCTTTGTAGACAAATTTCAGGACTTTGCGTACCAATTTCATGATTAAGCGGCTTATATGGCACAGGAAAATAAAAAACATCAATCCTCCCCATGTTTGCACCGCAATTCCTACTATACCATTAGCATACGTTTTTTCCTTCTCTGGTGAGGAGAGTGATATGAGAAACGAATAACCCAATGCTGTGAAGGTGATCACAACCCACATAGTTAGCATTACAATCCACGTGGTGATCCGACACCGACCACTTATGAGAAGCATGGTGCTAAGTGATGTGATGAAGCTTATCTGTTACATGCTATAAACAACTCGTAATCATCAAGGTTCTTATTTGCCTTTGCAAATTCATCAGGTAGGTTCATATCCGCTTCGTAAGCTATGGTAGCTACCAATGTCGCCACCACCATTAGCTCTTTATGCATACCGTTTTGCCACTTTTTCTTCGCTTCCCTCTTTCTCTCTTTGGTAACCGTGTTATTCACATTGACGGTTCGTCTAGACAAGTTATGATTCTCTGAAGTTTGAGGAATAAAATCCATAATCTCTTAGGCTCTTTTCACGATTTGGCCTTGTGCTAGCAGGCCTAGTGCTGTGAAACCGTTGGAGTTCACAATGTTCGGGGGGTCTACTCCTTTATTAGTTAGGAAGATTATAGTCTGCAGAGTAGTTACTAGTTACAACAGAATGTACCAATTGATGCCGGGTTTGAACTAGACAAGCCCATGCTGTAAACTTTTGAGGACTAAATTTGCCTCTAGCGTTTTTAAGTCCCCTAATGTTTGTGACTATTATATGATGCCTTCAAAAGGGAATCTCATCCCTTGTTGAATTTTTTCTGCTTCTCTATTTTTACATTCCTTCTAATCTAAATGAATTAGCGTGAAAATAACGTGAAGCATAAAGTTGTAATTAATTAAATGGAAGAGTGACTTCCTTTCCAAATATCAAAACTTGTGATGATTTAGCAAAATATGTCAGAAAAATCCTAAATCTATGGTATTTGTACAAATTGAATCCCAAACTTTTTAATTGTGTCAATTTATTCTTAAACCCTATGATCTAGTACCAATTCAGTCATTTTAGCTAATTTTAATTAGATATTGCTAACGTGGACCCCGTCCAATTTACATGAAACGATCCATGCTGATGTGAATAATTTTTAATAAAATTTTAATATTTTTTTGGATTTTTTTCCTTTTTACTTTCCATTCCATATGACAAGTTGCCAACCATTAGCCATGGTCGGGTGGGTCATGAGGGTCTTTGTTGCTTGCCACTGGCAAGGTTGAGCCCCAATGAAGGCTCCCCTCACTTAGGTTAGGGCAACCTTGCCAAATCTGGCTTGGGCAAGGGTGAACCCCACTAAATCAGGCAAGACTAGCCTAGGCTAAGGTTGCCTCACCGTCGCTCAGTTGGGACTCACACTTGTTTGGCTAGGCCTCGCCTTTGGTAGGCGACGACGACATTTACCTAGGCAAGGTCAACCTACCCAACCACGGCTAGTAGCCAACAAAAGGAAAAATAAAAGGAAAGAAAAAATAATAAAAAATAATAAAAAATAATAAATACAAATATTATTCAAAATTATCTTAGACTTGCGTGTCATATGTGTCGAAAGAAAAAAAAAATTAGGGTAAAGTGTGTATTACGGAAAGTGAATCAAAAGAGAAGATAATAAAATATTAAGTTTTTCTTCATTCATAATTTGTTATTTTTATTATTGATTTTTATTTTTCACACACACACACAGACACACACACACACACACACACACACATATATATATATATATATGTTGACCATTTATTTACTGAAAATTTATAAAATTGATCTCGCATGTCAAAATCATGTGTTGGAAACTCACATGTCAGAATTCTGATTCGAGTGTCGAAAAAATTGATCAGATATCAGATTTTCCGACAGTTGTTGATCGAGTGTCGGCGAATGTTGGATATGTGTCAAAATGTCTGACACAACACGAAGGAAGAGTATCGGTGCTTCCTAGGTTATATGGTTGAATCACTTGCTCCCCTCCATTCAGAAAACATTGCAAAGAACTCAAAAGTCCCGATTCTCCCTCTCATGACCGATGTAAAAATTTCATTGGCACGTAATCTTTTTATTTTGACATTCAATCTTTTAACGACAGATGTTGCGCGCAATGTACATTAAAAGGACGGAGAGCCGCCGCGCCCGTTGCTGGGAACGTAGTAGGGCACGTTTGGTTGGGCCACCCCATGATGTGGATTTTGATCCTGTCCACCATTTCGATGGCTGCGGTGAGGACTTGTCTGATGTCACTCTGCTCACAGCAGCGGATTAGCCCTTCAGAGCATACATTTGAAGGCATTAAACTTTTTTCCCCTTCCAATCTGGAGACCGCTGGCAGGTGCCCTGCTGCATTGGCCTCTTCTTGGGTAGATCCTAAGCCCGGCATGATCAGCTGCTGATCTTTTGGTCGCAAAGAAGATGCAGATGAAGCCCTGCGCAGCAGAGCAAGTCAGATCAATTTCTGCAACAATATCAACTAATAAAAAAGTGGTTCTATCATTGTGATGATTTCCTCTTCGGTTCGTTTGATGTCCATTCTGAACTGGGTTTCTCCGGGTTCGGGGACTAGTTCAACTGAAAACAACCATTGAACGCTTGTGTTAGTGATCATTTCTAAACCATGCTTTTGTTGATCATGATTTTAATTTACCAATACGATGGTCCTTTTTAGGATAGGTATGAGTTGTGAGGTAATATTTGTAAAAAAATAAAAAAATGAAGTTGAAAGTTAACTTAAGAATTTGCTTCATAAGTCAAATCTAAGAACAATACAAGCTCCTCTCTGTCGAGGCAAATGCATAATGCATATTGGGCTATAGTTTCGAGACTAAATTGAAGAAATTAAAAGTTCAAGGACTATATTATTATTTTTTCAGGAAAAAAAACCCTGGCCTTTGTGGTCTCGTCTCTTTCTGCTGATGGACAAGGGACTGGCGGCACAAAAAGAAAAGATCTCTCTTTTTACCAAATAAAAAAAAAAAAATTCTTACGTTAAAGAAAAAGTGAGGGTCTTTTATTAAAAAAATATTCGTCGTCGCGCGGGAGGCACACTATTTCCCTCTGTTCTTCGGCCGTGAAGTTCGAAGAGTCCTGTTCTCGGCCGAAACTTCAATGTCGGCGCCCATCCTTGCCGGTGATGAGTTTCGGAGCATTTCCTTCAATTCCTTGCTTGCTTGATCATCGGTTGCGACTGGAAATTCACCTTGTCAAGGTACGAACATATTGCTCTGCCTCCGTTTCCTGAAAACAAGGATAGAGGTGTCAAACTCAAGTTTCTGATTGAACGAAAAATCAAACATGTCGGTATGTTTGGTTTCTATGTGGATGTCAATCTTTCATTTGCTTCGAACATTGACACGAGGAAAATGCCTGCCCACCACTCGTTCGACAAAATGCTTTCCAAAAAGGCTCACTGCATATTCATCCCGTTATCAGGAGATCTTAAAGCATATTGACTTAGCTTAAATGACGTCGACCGAATTTCGAGTTGTCGCGCAAAAGTTTCGTATTTCCGTGTTTGCCGAATCTGACTCTGTGTTGTTGGGTTTTTGCCCTGCATTTTACGCCCCCCTTCGGTGTTGACCGTGGTCATAAGCGGGGAGGGATGTCCGAGGGGGTGTTGACGCGCGCACAGATCTTTAACTGCAGTTCCTGCATATCCAATGCTCCGTCTCTATTGTCATCATTCATATATTTCTCGAAAATGTGTATAAAGGATGTTTGATGGATGATGTTGCTTGACTGATGGTGACGCTCCGGCGAAGGTTAGGGTTAACGATGTCATGGCTTGGCTTAGTGATATAGGTTGACCTCAAAAAAGATTATTCGGCCGGTGACTGCAGATAGACGAATGGTATGTTCATACATCTTGCAAATCCTTGTGAAAGTAGATTCCGAATGTCCGGCAGAATTAAGTTTCTCGTCCTTTCATTGGTCCTCCTTTTATTTCTCTGTCGATTTCCATTGCTCCTGATTTAATTGCAAAATTACGATTCGCTTCCGTTGCATCACCAATTTCAATAGATGTGTCTCATATTTGTTTATTATTCAAAATATGTCGAGTTTCAGCTCATTAAGAAAATACCAAAATTAAAGGATACAAATCTGTATGTCTCAATTAATAAAGTCCAAGTTGGATTTTTGTGATTGTCTGCGATTTTGTTTAGCACGCTGGTCGTATTAATTACATTAAATTCTCTGCACGCGGGCTGCCGAAGGAAGTAAGAAGACAAAAGAGAGGGGCGACAATGATGTAGGCTCTCTTTTGTATTATAAAAGAGAGAGATGCGTCCAACAAAAGGCGCGCCAGTCCTTGGTTGCCACAGAGAGAGAATACTCTGAGACCGGGAAATTTTGCAGAGAGTTCTTCGGATTTTGCTTGTTATAACTACATTTCGTGATAATTTAGACAGCTAAATTTTTGTAATTAGAATTTGTATAATTCTTGAGTGAAATTTCTCTTAGAATTATGAGGAGCTAAATATTGAGTGAGTTATTAGATGTAATTAAAGACTGATGGTTTTATGTGATGGGCTTAAGGCCCGTCCGCCCATGTTGGGCCTGAAAGCACGGCCCACAGAATTAGGGCCCATGGATGGAGGGATACGATGAAGGGGTACGTTTCTATTTTTGAGGGAACGTATATAAGGGAGGAAAGAGATAGACGAAGACACCTTTTGGCATTTTCAACGTACGTTTGTCTCTCCTCTCTCCCTCCAAAAGAAAGACAAGCGCTAAAGGCGATGCCGTCTTCCCTTCAAGGCCAATTGACGTCATCGGATCGAATAGGATCGTTTTTCTTTTCCTTTTATCGGTGTTGATGTTTAATCTGTGACTAACAAGGTACGCTCGATTCCGTGGTGTGCTTTAGGATCGGTGATACGTGTTATTTTCCCGGGCTCATCTTCCGCATTCATTTTAGGGGTTCAATTTAGTGTCGAATCCGGTTTTTGGGAATCCGACAATCTCAACATTGATATCAGAGCCCTAGTTCATATTTTCCCGACTCCTTTCATGTTTTTTGATTGATTTTTCGCGAAAATAATCGGCCGACACAGATCGGGGCGAAAAATCCCGACACCCGAGCACTGTTCATCCGTTTTTTCGAGTTTCTGTAAGTCGAAATCGATTTCTGAAGGCATAGGGTGAAAGAGCTCATTGAGACGAGTCCGTCGACGGGTCGTGCGCCGTCGGGAGACGGCGAACGCGCCCACACGCGCGGCTAGAAGCCGCTACCCGTGGGCGCCACGCACCGGTCGGCGAACCAGCACGTGCGTGCCGCTGTCCGGCGAACCAGCACGCGCCGGTCGGCGAATCGACACATGCTGACGTCATCGTGACGTCACCCAATGGTCAGTAACCGTTGGGATGACGTCATCGCCGGCGACCGTTGGCAGGCCGGCGACCCAACCCGACCCGACCCGAGACGCGACTCGACCCGAGCTCCGACCGGTCGCTCGCATGTGTGAGGCACGTGCCGGGTCAGTTCGTCCGACCCAGTCTGACCGGCTCGTCCGGCCCGACTGGTACGACCGGCCCGTCCGGTCCGACGACCAGCGACCTGACCGTTGACCGTTGACCAAAAAAAAAAGGAGGAAAAGAATGTGCTTTTTTTTTCAATTAAGTCTATGTGGATTATATGTGATCCCTTATTTGTTCTGCATTTGTTGCAGGAACAATGCCTCCCCTTAGGTTGCGCACACACGTTTGCACAATTACCGATGAACAAAAGGAAAAGCTTTCTAAGTTAATAGCTGAGCTGATTGATCATCAATGGGAGAGTTGTGACTTAATTGATCACGTCCTTAAAGTCAACGGGAAAATTCAAAAGGTCATATGGAATGGTTGTCCTATACCACAGTCTGAGATGGTGCGATTTTTCATGAACACATTTCCACCAGAATGGCAAGGAGTGTTGAATTGCATATGGGATGTCAACAGAGTTGCTTCATATAAAAAAATTGTGATGGATTTTATAAATGAATATTACTAGATTGTTACAAGGGAAAAGATCAAGAAATTGAACAAAAGATGATCTTTTCCAGTTCATGTATTGACTTGGTGTTAGTTGTATTGGCTGATCTTTGTTAGGTGTACTTTGTGGACATCTTATGTAATGTTTACTACATAATTGTTGTTGATGTAGCAACCGATTTGTTAATTGTATTATGTGAAAGCATTATTATTCTATTGGATGTCAAATATTATTTGCTTTATATTATTGCTGGTTGTTGTGGGTAGTTTATAGAAGTTTTTGTAGCTTCATAGAATTTATTTTGCATAAGACAATTATATTAATGATAGTTTTAAGTTAGGATTTTTGGAGAATAATTGGAAACATAGTGACCTTTTGATTCTGAAACCTTACTTGAAATCATTCATTAATATGATGGGTCTGTGCAAAAGGGATGCATAAATGATAGGTATTAGTAATTCGTACATATATGTCTGATGTGTTCAGATCAATGGCTTCAGCCACAAAGAGCATAGTTGCCGAGCTGAACAAAGGTGAAAAGCTCAATGATGACAACTATGAAATATAGCACATAAAAATCCAATATGTGCTGAAAGAGCAAAAGACACTAGAAGCTCTTAACCTAACCATGGTAGAACTTGAAGAAGGAAACACCGCACAGCACAAAAGAGATCAGGAAGCTTTTGCTGCATGGAAAAGAAAGAACCCTCTTGCTCGCATTACGTTGCTGAGTAGCATGGACAATGACGTCATGCGAGAGTTTAGGCGTTTTGACAATGCCAAGGAAATGTGGGAAGCATTGGCAGCAAGATTTGGTCATACTTCGGTGACCAGACTGAGGCAGCTCACTATTAGGTTTGACTCTTATAAGAAGCCTGATGGTCAGACCATGAAGTAATATCTTAGAAAGATGTCAAACATGATAAATGAGCTAAAAGATGCTGGCCATGTCCTGACAGATAAGCAGCAAGTGCAAGCAGTGATTCGTTCCTTGCCTCAGAGTTAGGAGCATATGAAGGTGCACCTGACCCATAATGATAATATCAAAACCTTTGAGGATGCAATGCGTCATCTTGAGCTAGAAGAGGACCGCCTCTTGGCGGCTAAGCTAGAAGCTGAACTCTATCATGCTAGTTCTAGCTCACATGGAGCTTCGAGCTCTAAGCACAAATATCCTAACTGGTTTGATAAAGGGAAAGGCAAGGAAGCAGGTCCTTCAGGGAAGAAACCCAAGCTTAACCAACATGAAAGAGGAAAGCGTCCTCGAATGAAGAAGCTTACAAGGATGAAGTGTTACTACTATGACAAGAATGGTTACTATGCTTGCGACTATCGTGAGCCAAAGAAGGTAAACACCCCTTGTACTTTTCAGAACTTTACTTATGTGTCGAGTTCTGTATTCTTGACTAAGTCTAATCCTTTGTGGACTGTAGATTCAGGAGCGACAGACCATGTAGCGAAGGAAAGAGGATCCTTTGTGGAATTTCGATGAGTACCAACTGGAACTAAATGGGTCTATGTGGGAAACAACTCCAGAGCTGAAATAAAAGGAATTGGCACATGCCAACTAAACATGTGTGCTGGACGCACTTTATTCCTATATGATGTATTGTATGCTCCAGAGATTCGTCGGAATTTAGTGTCTGTTTTAGTGTTGATTAAACTAGGTTTTAATATGAACTTTCATAATAGATGTGTGGATTTGTATTTGGAAACAAACTACTATGGTTGTAGTTTCTAGATGGTTTCATTATATTAGATATTGACTATGTTAATGCAAATGTTTGTTATTCCCTTCTCACGTCTCCTAATTCGTATGATAATGATGTGAATGTGTGATATGCTAGACTTAGTCATATTGGCTAACAACGTATGAATAGACTAGCCAAAGAGGGCCTGTTGGGCAATATTGAAAAAGTCGATTTGCCCATATGTGAGCATTGCCTAGTAGGGAAAACAACAAGGAAACCATTTAGAAAAGGTAAAAGAGCTTAATTTCCTCTGCATTTAATCCATTCTGACGTCTGTGGTCCAATGAATGTGAGATGAAGGCATGGAGCTATTTATTTCATCACTTTTATAGATGATTATACTTGATTCGGATATGTCTATTTGATTTCTCATAAATCTGAAACATTGAGTTGTTTCAAAAGATTTATGAATTTGGTACAAAATCAATTAGACAAGAAAATAAAAGTATTGAGATCCGTTTGAGGTAGAGAATATTTATTTGATGAGTTCAAAAAATTATGTGATAAAAAAGAAATAAAAAGACATTTGTCTATTCCATATACTCATCAACAAAATGGTGTTGCGGAGAGAAGAAACAGAATCCTACTGGAAATGGTTAGGTCCATGATAGCGCATGCTAACTTACCTATTACTTTTTGGAGTGATGCGTTGTTAACTACTGCCTATATACTTAACCGGGTGCCTTCTAAATCAGTTACTTCTACTCCATATGAGTTATAGACAAGTAGAAAATCGGACTTAAGTTTTCTTAAGCCATGGGGTTGTGCTGCCTATACTCATGAGTCCTCTCACAAGTTTGGGAAATTGGGTCCTAGAGGAAAGAAGAGTATTTTCATAAGATACTCCGAACACTCGAAAGAATATGTATTCATAGGTGAGCAGGAAAGTGAGAGTGTAACTGAATTTAAATCACAAGATGTCACATTCTTAGAGGATGAATTTCCTAAGAAGGGCGAAATAGGAAAAGATTACTCCCTATTTGAAACCTTGGATCAAGATAATGATATTAGTGGAGTTCGTCCAAGTGGGAGTAATATGAGAAGTGATGAATTGAATTCAACTCATTCTCAATTACAACCATATGATGAGACGACATCATCATTATCTAATCCAAGTGGGAGCATAATGTGGAATGACGTGCAAAATGTACAATCTCGAACAAGTTGCCAAAGTATTCCCCGTCGACGTTTTGACATTGAATGGGAAACTTTTATGATTGCTCTGCAAGATGAGGATGAGCCAAAAAATATTAATGAGGTTTTGAATTGCCTTAGTAAGGAAAAATGGATTCATGCAATGGAAGAGGAAATTGAGTCAATGAAATGAAATCAAGTCTAGGAACTGGTTGATCTTCCAAAAGGACGCAGAGCTATTGGGAACAAGTGGGTTCTCAAAACAAAGCGAAAGGCTGATGGCTCGATAGAAAGGTATAAGGCTCGCCTTGTGGCGAAGGGGTATAATCAACAGGAAGGAATTGATTATGAAGATACATTTTCTCCTGTAGTGAGATTTACCTCAATTCGCATTATTCTGGCAATAGTGGCTAGTATGGATCTTGAGTTATATCAAATGGATGTAAAGACTGCTTTCCTCAATGGAGAATTAGAGGAAGAAATATATTTGGAACAACCTGCTGGTTTCATAGTGAAAGGCCAAAAAGAAAAGGTATGTCGACTTTTGAGGTCGATATATGGCTTTAAGCAGTAATCGAGACAATGGTATATACGTTTTCATAATGCCACAATGGCATATGACTTTACAATGATAGATGAGGATCATTGTGTATATATCAAAAGATTCAATGATCAATTTGTGATCATATCATTATATATATATATATATATATATATATATATATATTTTTGGTACCTAGGGAACCTCCGCACACCACTTCGCGGTGGAGAGTAAACCCTGGGGTGGGCCGTTCTACCACCGCAAGCCTAGCCCACAGTTAAATCGCATGTTTTGCATTGAAGCAACGCGACCGACGAGTCTCGAACCCTTCCCCCCTTGCGATGGAGTACCAAGCCTTAACCAGCGCAGCCACCACAGGCGGTGGTCATATCATTATATGTTAATGATATACTAATTGCCGAAAGTAATAGAGAGTTTGTAAATACTGTGAAGAGTTGGTTATCTTCCAACTTTGAGATGAAGGATATGGGTGAGGCTGCATACATTCTTGGAGTTAAGATTTCAAGAGATCGTTATTTCTTTCGCAAGAAACATATATAAATAAGGTTCTTGAACGATTTCGTATGCAAGACTGTAAATCCATAGACACTCCTATTGCAAAAGGTGAAGGATTGAGCCATAGACTGTGTCCAAGAACTCCACAAGAAAATGAACAAATGAAACATGTTCCTTATGCTAGTGCTGTTGGGAGCTTGATGTATGCTATGATGTGTACAAGACCCAACATATGTTTTGCAGTTGGAATGATAAGTAGATACCAATCCAATCCAGGTCCAGCACATTGGAAAGCCGTTAAGAGAATACTGAGGTATCTGAAGGGAACTGCTGATTACAAGTTGAATTACCAAGGAAAGGATCTGCGACTTAAAGGCTATTCAGATGCTAATTGGGGAGGAGATTTAGATGAAAGAAAATTTACTGAATTTGTTTTCTTAATGAACAATGGCGCCATGTCATGGAATAGTAAGAAGCAAACGTGTATAGCCTTGTCCACGATGGAAACTGAGTTCGTAGCATTATCAGCAGCGGTACAAAAAGGAGTTTGGCTTAAGAGATTTTTGGATCATTTAGGTATTATTGAGAAAGCTACAAATCCATTATTGGTTAACTGTGATAGTCAAGTAGCTATAGTGTACACCAAAGATCCAAAATATCATGGTAAGACCAAACATATAGATACCAAGTATAATTTTGTCAAAGATATGGTTGCACGAAAGGATGTGAACTTACAGTACATATCTACGCATAGAATGGTAGTAAATTCTATGACAAAGCCAATACCTAGAGATGTGTTTTGTGGTCATGTAAAATCTCTAGGATTGCGTAGAGTCTGATGTACTGGATTGTAATTTTTCTGATTTGTTCACATTTATGAACTTGTGTTTTTTATTGTTAATGCCTATGAATCTTGGTTTAATATTTATTCATCTTAATGCTCAATGCATTACTTTAAGTTGAGAAAGTATGTCGGAAAAATATAAGATTGGCGCACTCACACGGATAATCGCCTCTATTTATTGTGTGATAAATAGAGATGAGACTGTTTTTAAGCTTATTATCTAGGTAATAATCGAGAGCTCAAGCTTAAAATACATGTGTCGCCTTAACTAAGTGTTAAGATGAGGACATAATATGTATTATGTCCGAAAGTAAAGTACCCCACATATTTTACTTTATCCATCTAAGATGCCAAATGTGAATTCTGATGAATTTTGTGAATGAGTAGATACGTGAACTAAAGTTAGACATTGGGTATGTCTGAACTATCATCTGTACAATATTAAAAGGTGTAGACATACACTCTATGGAAAAGGAGTTAATACCGTAATACGTATTTCATACTACGTATGCATGAGACGACCAATAAAAATGGCAAAAGTTTGATCTCAACTTTTATGCCGTGTAAGACTCTTGAGGAAAAGAGTTTCTTACTTTTAGTGCCCTTAGGACTCTTACTTATTCTCAAGATTTCTATTTAGTGTTTGCTATCTTAGGATGTTGCCAATGGTCATGAATTGATTCGATCTAATGGGATATTTCTAGAAAAGCAAACTGAATTGAAATTGAGAGTTTGAAGGGAAGAGGAAGATCGAATTTGGAAAATCACATTGTAATTTTGTATTCACTGGTCGACCAATTATGACTGTCTTTGTTATATATATATATATATATATATATATATATATATATATATATATATATATATATCATTGTTTAAAAGAGATCAAGAGAGATATAAATGTGATCGATCGATCTAGAGTACTGCATACTAAATCTACTCAAAGTGTGATGCCCATTATGAGCTGCTATATATTCCTAACAGATGTATAGCAACGAGCTCTCAAAGTATGCCGGTCGCATGGATTATTCACCAGTATGAATGTTGAAGAAAGGTAAAGAGAATCCTGTTCGGCCCACCATGTGCAAGTGAGAGATGATGGTTTTATGTGATGGACTTAAGGCCCATCCGCCCATGTTGGGCCTAAAAGCCTGGCCCACAGGATTAGGGCCCATGGATGGAGAGATACGATGAATGGGTACGTTTCTATTTTTAAGGGAACGTATATAAGGGAGGAAGGAGAGAGACGAAGACACCTTTTGGCATTTTCAACGTACGTTCGTCTCTCCTCTCTCCCTCCAAAAGAAAGACAAGTGCTAAAGGCGATGCCGTCTTCCCTTCAAGGCCAATCGACGTCATCAGATCGAACATGATTATTTTTCTCTTCCTCTTATCGGCGTTGGTGTTTAATCTGTGGCTAACAAGGTACGCTCGATTCCGTGGTGTGCTTTAGGATCGGTGCTACGTGTTATTTTCCCGGGCTTGTCTTCCGCATTCGTTTTAGGAGTTCGATTTAGTGTCGAATCCGGCTTTTGGGAATCCGACAATCCCAACAAAGACTAAAAAACACAAAGTTTCATTGCTAGAAAGACTAATATTTTTGTATTGCTTATTTTTATAATGTAATTCTGTACCGCTCTTCCCATGAACATGGATTCTGATATTTGGACTGAGCCATGTCAATTCGATGTCTGATTTACTTTCCTTCCTTTCAACCATTTTATCAATTTGCTTGTCTATATCCACAACAGTCAACAAGTAAAACATTAATCCATTATCCATGCGAACTCCATTTTTCACATACATTTAACACACTTAAAACATTTATTGTTTTCACTGGCACATACACACAAACTTGGATTCTCAAACTTAGTAGATATTTTATCTCATCAGCACGTTGAATAGTACATACTACGTAGCATCTACTCTTGCATGGTCGTATGGTTCAGTGCACTTCTAAGACAAACACACTTGTAACGACACAGCCATTAAACTATAAAATCCTTCTGCTTCCGTCTTTTCAAGGCTTCGCGGACGGATTTCAGGACTTTGCGTACCACTTTCAGGATTAATTTAAAAACGTTGACCAGGAGGAGAATGTTAAGGAGATGGTATAAGTCGAACCCGTGGAGACTATCACAACCCACAAAGTCGGCATTGCAATCCATGTGGAGATCAAAAGCTGCTTAAAATTCGGATGCTGCTTTGAATTTCGACCACTTATCTGAAGCAGAATGACGCTGAGTGATGTGACGAAGTTTATCATGTTATATAGAACGAATGACTTGTATACAGACGAGTCTTTAAATGCTATTATGGAGTAGCCCACGGTATGTGGTCGACGATTTTTATCGCCTAAAAAATCATCTCCCCAAGTGCCCCCAGGTGGGTTGACACCAGCTTGGAATGTCATGGCAAATAGCAACATTGCCACCGCCATTACTGTCTCATGCATGCTCTCTTGCCACTTTCTCCACTTTCCTCATTGTTCTCTTCTCCTTTAAGTGGATGCAAAGCGGTGACCGTGTTATTTGCATAGACTATTCACTCGGATTGGTTGCGACTCTCCAAATTTTGAGGAATAGAATCCATAATATCTGAGACTCATCCACGCTTTGGCCTCGTGCTAACAGGCCTAGTACTGTGAAACCTCTTGAGTTCGTGATGTTACTCGTTTATTAATCAGGAAGTCAATAGTCTGCTAAGCAGTAGCAATAGGATATACCAATTGGTGTCAGGTTTGAACTTGACAAGTCCATGTTATATACTTTTTAAAATTAACTTTGCTACTAGCGTTTTTCAATCCTGTAGTGTTTGTGATATTTGTCTGATGCCTTCGAAAGGGAAACTCATCCCTTGTTGAATCTCTTCTGCTATCTTTGGTTTTATGTTGCTTCTAATGTAGATAAAATTAATATAGAAATAGCGTAATTTGTAGAGCTGTAGTTAATTGTCCGGACCAATAACTTCTTCCCATATATCATAACTATGATGATTTATAAATTAATAACTTTTAGCTTCTGAATATTTCTAGGACATTCATGTTTCCTTAAACTGCCTTTATTTAGTGATAAGATCACTGAATTTGACTAGTGCATACCTCAATTTGTCTATCTACATAAGCAAAATGCAAATGCCGTTGCCATCTTCATCCCTCGAGTTGATGAACTTATCATTGCCTATGATATCTATCAAAACCTTTAAAGTTTCAAGTTTGTTGTGCTTCACACATAAATGCAGGATTGTTTGGTCATGTTTAGTGACACGACGGGCTGCATCAGGAGGTCTTGCTCAAACCAAGCGTTCCAACACATCCACATGCCCTTTCATGGCCATGACATGATTGAGTTTTTTTTTTTTTTTAGTATTCATCATCAATATATTTTTGAGCTAATTCTTAACAAGCTTTCCACTATGTTAAGATAACATTTTACTGTTGTGAGATGAAGAGGTCTCAAACCCTAAGAATTTTGCGCTTTTGCTAGGTTAGCCTTCCAAGCTAGGATCTCTTTCGCAAATTCTAAGTGTCCGAGCATGGCTGCAATGTGCAAGGGAGTTTAGGTCTGATTGCCAGTTATAATTCTATCAAGAAGCAGCATATCTTTTTCGAGGAACTCAAGAAAAGAAAGCACATTTCCTTTCATGGTGGCTTCTCTAAGCTCGAGCTCCATCTCTGGATCTCTATAAAAAAAGAGTTTCGAAATACTCACTCCTCCATTTGGAGACTTCGAATATAAACCGTCACAACCAAGTCAATCTTCACAGTAGACTTGACGAAGAACGAAACATGATTGGTGGATCTATCTCATCAGCAATTATTTGTCTCAGCGCCTGCAAATGTCTCAGAATGTCAAAAAAGGTATTGACTCCTGGAGCCCACCGTAGGTATGTGGGGACTCGCCTGTCGGCCATTTCTGCCGAGTCTCGTCTCCTTTTGGTCCTTAAAAGGTCAAGTTCGCAGACGTAAGATGTCCCATTGGAGCCATGACATCCTTTGATGATGAAAACAGACACACTATTCATGCGAATTGTTGTAAACATGAATTACTTTGAAAGGACATGAATTTCATCGATTTATCATAAACAATTTTTGCACTAATGCTCGATCAATTAGAATGAATCGTGACCTAGGAAATTTCACAGAAATTATTCTACTATATGGGTGTGTTAGGAAGATAGAAACAAATGAGCAATAGTATCATTATCATATTAGAAGTCAGCCTTCTCAACATGGTAATCCCAAGTGATTTTGAGCTTGTAAATAGTTTAAGCTCAATGTGGAGGCATCAGCCTTTCTATACCTTCAAAATTCCGCCAAAGAGAGTTGATCTTCTTTTTCTTTCATTAAAAATTTCAAAGATTGAAGCACCATAAGCTCTTGATTGATTTGATCAGTCACGAAAGTCCTCTATGGTACTAGGTAGGGAAGTGAATCACAGAGCATGTATGCTCCTGCCACCATAGGAATGGTTTTCTTATTTAAATGAAGAAGCCTAGGATGATTGTGAACTCAAATGCTTGGTCAGATGTTACTCATGATTCTATATGTGACAATCCGATTAGATGAGGGTGGAGAGTCGTCGTTAGGGTGAGAGGCTTCTAACAAGAAGCGGCTCTTGGCAAGCTTCTAAAAGGGTGAAGGCCCAAGGGGGCAAGAATAAACTGAATTGTGCACTGAACAAGAGCAAAGCGGTACTAGGATATATATGTAAAAATCGAATGGCAAGTTTTGATTTGAAACTTTAAAGTTAATCTTGTTCAGGGTAGAATATTACTAGGATGGGTGACATTTTGGAAAAGTGAATGCCCGTACGTTAAAGGAGAAAACCATGAGATTTGCTATGACATGCGCTAAAGAGGATAATATTTCAACGGAGTTAATCCAAGGATGTTACAATATGGTATTAGGGTGGGACCCTCTCCAATACATCTATGGTTCAAGGACAAACCACACGGAAGTTGATGGGCCCGTAACAACCCAATCCGATGAGGACAGAGAGTGGTCGCCAGGCCAGAGGGCTCGGATAATAAGCGGCTCTTGGTAAGCTTTTAGGATGACAAAAGAGACAAGAATGAATCAAAATATGCATTGAATAGAGGAAAAGTGATTTTGGGTTGTGTGTGTGTGCGCGGTATAGGACAAGCCAAAATAGACAATACCTCGAGTAAATTAATTTATGGATATCACACTATAGACGAAGTCAAACTTGGCATCGCACATAGGTTATAGATATCTGGAATCTACTTGCTACTATTTCTTAAGGGAATCAAGAAGAAACCCGCAATCTCTTTCTCAAATGTGCGTTTTGGCAAATCGAACTTTAATTTGTTTGTAAGCTCTGCTGTAGATTGCCCTAAAGGAAGCTACCATTCTCCTTTTGATCGTCGCTTCTCTCTAAATGCTTCATTGCGATGATGTTCTTCCCTTCAACCACGACCAGACATTTTTCTCAGCTGCTACAATGGAACAATAGCCTTCCCCATAGAAATCTGAGAAACGCACTCCCTCATTCAAAAAACTTTCGACATGATGGAAATATTAGAAAAGCAACTTCCTTTTTAAAAAAGTTTCTTATAAAAGTTTTAGACAAGATGGAAATCTCAGAAAAGCAACACTATTTTAGAAACGTTTTTGGCGTGAAGTGGGCGATCGTGAGTTACTCATTACAGTAACATGATATTACCAAGAATCGATCATCTGCATTCTGCATCACCCTTATTCTTATCTGCAAGTATGTGGCCTGGTTCATCCAAAAGTCCTAGGGATGTGAGGTAAGGGAACAATTCTTCAAGCTCGTGTGAGGATACAACCTATATAAATAGAGGCTATTCCTTCATATGTTCAGTGGATTCATTCACATTGCCCCCATGTATGCCTTTTTGCGTGTTTGCGCATGTGTAACTTTAGATTGGCCAATTTGAGCGGCAAGACAATTGAGCATAAGAATCTCCTATATCAGAATTGAAGATTTTTGAAGAATTATGTACTGATATTAAACTCTTAATAGAAAAACATTGTGTCGTAGTTCCTGAGGCCTTCTCACAATGGTAGACATGATTGGCTAAGATCAATGACCATAATTTTCTATTGTACTTTTGCTGAGCAATCAAAGAAATATCAACATCATTCCTTTCCTTTTTCTTTCGAATATGGACATGTATGAACGCATGATCTTGAAGTAGTGTCACCACCAAATGGTCATGCATGTATCCGCCAATTCCCTAAACGCTGCATGTCAACTTCAAAAGCTTCTGCTATAGTCTTATTTGGGCTTGCATATTACCTAATTCTTCAGTAGGATTATTCAACTTTATGGATTGTGTTAGGAAGATGCTTGAGTACATTTAGTATTTAGTCTTTATACCAAAATAATCACAAATTTTTTAGCACATGAATCTGCTAGGGAAAATTGTCCAAAAAGTCCTAAACATATTGCACTTTTGCCAATTCAGTCTTAAACCTTTTAACTTTGCCAATTTAGTCCTAAAAATTTTCACTTCTTGCCGATTCAGTTCATCAAGCTAATTTTGACCAGAAAATGCTGACATGGACGCCGGCAGTGCCATAGAATCAACGGCGTTAACATGGACAATTTTTAATAATATTTTTTTGAATTATTATTATTTTTGTCTGTTTTTTCCCTTTTTATTATTATTATTATTATTATTATTATTATTATTTGGCTTTCTTGGCCTTTTTCGGTGGCTGGCCACCGACCACAATCAGTTGACCAGGCCTTGCCTGTGGCGGGGGAGGCTAACCGGCTAGCAGTGGCCGGTGGCCGGCCGTCGCCTGTGACCGGTGGCTGGCCACCAGAAAAGGCCAAGAAAGCCACAAAAAAAAAGGGGAAAATAGAAAATAATAATTAAAAAATATTAAAATATTATTAAAAATTATCCATATTAGCACTAGCAATCTCACGTCAACATTTTTCGATCAAAATTGGTCAAATGGATTGAATCGGTAAGAAGTGAAAAGGTTAAGGACTAAATTGACAAAGTTAAAATATTTATGACTGAATTGGCAAAAGTACAATAGGTTTAGGACTTTTTGGACAATTTTCCTGAATATGCTATATCATAATTGAAGTTTTTTTTAAAAATGATGTATTACTATTAAACTCTTAATAGATAGATATAGTGTCATAGTCCCCGATGCTTTCACAAAATATTAGACATCATTAGCTAAGACCATTGACCATAATTTTCTACGGTACTTTTGCCGAGCAACAATTAGAGATATATCAACAGATGCTTTTCATTTCTTTTCGGATATGGACATGTGTGAAACGCGTGACCTTGACCTACATGGACTAAATGCAAACAATGTCACCACAAAATGGTCCCAAGTTGTATCCCGCAATTCCCTAAATGCAGTATGTCAACTTTAAAGACTTCATCTCTTCTTCTTTCTCTCTCTCTCTTCCCCCCTCTGAACTTTTTTTTTCCGTCTCTTCCACTCTCCCCGAGGAATCTCCACCAATTAGTGGGGTTCAATTTGATCTAATATGCAGGAATGAGTTCTTTATTTTTATTTTTTTTGGTTGATCAATAACTATAAATTACAATTAATTGTTGGTTTGCGATTCCATCGATTATACTTGTGCATACAAATACCTCCGCGACTCCCACTCGTTAATACATATAGACCAATAAGCATATCTTGGGTTGGTACAGAAATGGGAACCCCAATAACTAGAGACAAGAGTTGAAGCCCCAAAAGGAGAATTGAGAATTTTTTAATAGGAGATCATAGTGGGTGGAAAATTCGTCCACCTGATTTTATCAATTTGCAAATTCTTCCTTAGTTAATTAAAAGAATGAAGTTGGCCGATATTATGACAATACTAGTAGCATAGTATTGTATGTGCCAATTGGGATTTAGCTAATAAGCCCGTGGATATTGAGGTTCCGCCTGGAGTTCGCTCCCAGAAAATATAACTATCCTTACACCCTTACACCTTACATCAATCCCACGAGCCTCCTGAGGGGGGGGGGTTGGATTTGACCTAGATCTCTCCCTCCTCCCCCTAGTTCATTTTCTTTTTATTTCCTTTTGTTTCTTTTTTTAATTCTCTTGATCTAATTTTAGATCTAGGAGCTTTGCTCTCTCGATTTTATATCTCGGAGCTTTTCCCTCCGATCTAATTCTAGATTTTGAAGTTTTAATAAATAGGTGCTCCACCTCCAATTTCAATAGTGTTCACAGTAGTTTCAATGTCAACTCTATGCTCGTTCAATGTATTTTCATTCAAAGTTTTGGCATCTCGCATTAGTTACATGGCTCGCTCTCACCAATGTCAGATCTGAAAATTTTCAATTTGTTTATGTTGTCTCCGTATTGATGGTATTGGGGACACCGAACCTAGGTGCACATCGCCTAAAAGCAAGACCATGATTATAGATGGAGATCTCAATGTGTGTTTATCACTGATACTGCTGTGTAATTTGGTGACTAGCCACTGATCATTTCGCTTAGATCCAGTTACAAATCTATTCTTGAAGGATGAGCTTGTGATGATCTCTGTCAACCATGTTTTGATGAAATGCCTTGATTTTTGGCTTTTTGTTTATTTTAGAGCCTCAT
The DNA here is from genome assembly GCA_019915205.1 of Eucalyptus rudis. Lineage (NCBI taxonomy): Eukaryota > Viridiplantae > Streptophyta > Magnoliopsida > Myrtales > Myrtaceae > Eucalyptus > Eucalyptus rudis. The sequence continues at coordinate 789,692 of JAHMTN010000224.1, read as the reverse complement.
GGGTTAGCTTTGTTACTGAGACTTTTGAGATTCCCTTTCATGTATTAGTTCGGTAGTGAATGGAAATTTTTTTTGACCAAAAAAAAAATTCAAAGGCTTCTATTATAATCTTATTTGACACTGCACATTACCTGATTCTTCAAGAGAATTATTCAACTTTATGAATTGTGTTAGAAGACGCTTGAAATGAGCAATAATATCATAAGTGCATTTGCAATTAGGCTTCCTACCAAAATAGTCGCAAATGATTTAGAGCCAGCAAGAAAATTAAGCATAATGTGCGATCAGTAGTCTTGCTATAAATTTGATTGCCCATTTCTGTTCAAAAACCAGTTAGCATTTGAAGGTATGTTCAACAAAAAGAAATGATCATAAATTGGAGAAAGGAAAGATAATTTATGAACAGCAAGATAACATCAAGATGTCGTCACTAGTAATTATCCCGCATTATTACACTTTTCTTCATTTAGTCAAAACTGGTAGTTGATTATTTTGTATCATTCCATTATTAGTAATAGCTTACTTTTATATTTCGTAACTCAACAATGGAATTACTAAATAATCGTCGTAAGGGTAATTTTCCTCAACTAGTCATAACATGTAGTTCCCGTCCTTAATAATTATACCTCCAGCAATTGTAACTTGCCTGAATCATCATGATCTCAATCGCATGTCAAACTGATTCTTTCCCTTTTGTGTGGTGATTGAGCTAATACAGTTTGAAACAAAAATTTCCTATCACATAGCAATAAACTATTGGGATAGTAAGGTACTTGAAATTGTCATAAGAGGCTCAGCTTATAATCAATTATTGACATCGACAATTGTAAATCAGTCGCTAGTCCGTGTAGGTGGTAGGTAGTTCTCTACTTCTATAGATAATAAATTACCTCAAGTTATTGTAAGCTCAAAAGATCATGATGATTATAATTTTTATTGAGATATCTAAGCAATCTAAAGTTTTACTTTTGGTTTTGCTATTCTTAGTAAATATACATAAATAATCCTTCAAATTCGTAATCAATGGATCCTATCTATAACTAATAATCCTTTCAAATATTGTAATTTTTTTTGTGATTAATCATAAAACTTGCAATTCCACTAGAACAAACTTCCTTAATTGTCAATAAATCACCGCTTTAATATGTTCAGGTTAAACTATATAAAATTGATCCCATGGCTGAGATTTTTGGACTTTAAATCCGATAATTAATTTTTTTTTAAACTGCCACAAATCAAATCAAATAAAACAGCCAGTCAATACACATCTAAACTCCATCTTTACATAAATTCAACACTCTTAAAACATTTATTGTTTTCACAAGCACATACCATTCTCTAATGCATCATAGCTAAGTTGTCTAATCGGCACACCGAACAACACATACGCTATAGCATCTTCTCTTTTAGGGCCTTAGGTCTCAGGGCGCTTCTTCTGGAACAAACACATTTGCAGCTGTATACAGCCACTAAACCGTATGACTCTCTGGCCTGCGTTCTGCCCAGCGTCCGCGGACGAACTTTCGGACCTTGCGTACCAATTTCAGGATTAAGCGAATAAGGTGGCACAGAAAAAGAAAAGCCATCAATCCAATCCATGCTTGCACTGCAAGTACAACTGCAATAATGAAAGTTGTCACTTGTTCCCTCGGTGTGACGACGAATACGGAGATGAAATAAGTTGCCGCCATGAAGATTATCGCAACCCACGTAACCAACATTGTAAGCCATGTGGTGATCCGATGCCGCTTTAAAGGAAGACCACTTATGAAAATCATAATGATGCTAAGCGATGCGATGAAACTTATCGTGTTACATGTTATGAAACCGTCGTACACATCTGGGTCCATTATAGATTTTCCTGCACTCTGTTCTGTACCGTGCGCATCACTCGGCTCAATCGCCATTCTAGATATGCCTGCAATATGTTTTGTAGTGTCTCCATCACTCGGGGAATTTCCTTCCAAAACGCCACCTGGTGAGGTAAAACTGATTTGGAATGACATGGTAGCTAGCAATGTCGCTACCACCATTATCGTCTTATGCATATTGTTTTGCCATTTTCTCTTTCTTTCCGCACTTTCGCCTTGTGCTAATAGGTTGAGTGCTGTGAAGCCATCGGAGTTCTTAATGTTTCGTTTAACTCCTTTATTAGTCAGGAAGAGCATAGTCTGCACAAAAACAACACCAGAATGTACCAATGGGGGTCAAATTTGAACTAGATAAGCCCACGCACATACTTTTCGAGATTAACTTTAATACTAACATTTTTCAGGCCTCTAATATTTGTGAATTTATTTGATGCCTTCAAAAGGGATACTCTTCCCTTGTTGAAACTCTTTTGCTATCTCGGATTTGATGTTCCTTCTGATGTAGGTAAAGTTAGTATCAAAATAGCGTGAAGTGTAAAGTTGTAGTGAATTATATGGACCAAGGACTTCCTCCTTTTTTAAATATCATAACCTGCGATGATTTATAAATGGATATCTTTTAGCTTATGAATATTCTAGAACACTCACATATCTTAGAATCGCCTTTTCTTATTAATAAGCTCACTAAATTTGACCAGTGCATAGGTTTGGTTGTATGAACATACCTTAGTTTCTCCATACGTAGCAGCCAAATGCAAAATCGTGTTACCGTCTTCATCCTGTTTGTTGATGACACCATTGGGTAAGATATCTATCAAAAATCTCAAAACTTCTGGTCTGTTATGCATCACGCATAAATGCAGGATTGTCTGGCCATGTTCGACATAATTACTGGCTGCTTTACGTCTCTTTTGAACCAAGTATTCCAATACATCCACATGGCCTTTCATGGCCGCGACATGAAGAGGGTTTCTTTCATGATCGTCACAGACATCACACACATCAGGTTCGGCTCTTAACAAGCTTACCACTATGTTAAGGTATCCTTTTGCTGCCGCGAGATGTAGAGGGGTTGATCCCTGAGAATCTTGCTTTTTTGCCAGCTCGGCCTTCCGAGCTAGGACCTCTTCCCCGAAATCCAAGTGTCCGAGCATGGCTGCAATGTGCAGAGGAGTCTCATCTTGATTCCCAGTCATGTTTTTATTGAGAAGCAGCTCATCTTTTGCGAGCAACTTAAGCAAAAAAGGCACATCCCCTTTTACAGCGGCTATGTGGAGGTCGAGTTCCATGTTTGGACCTCTTGAAAGAGAGTTTCGGAATTGGATCTGAGAGTTTCGGAATACTCATTCCTCCCTTTGGAAACTGGAATATATACTATCACGACCAAGTCACCTTCGGAGTAGGCTTGACGAAGTTGGTAGATCTATCTCATCAGCAATTATTTGTCTCAGTTCCTGCAAATGTCCAAGGATATCAAAAAGGGGGACGATTCCTGGACCCCATCGTCCGTATGTGGGGATTCGCCTGTTGGCCATTTTCTGCCGAGGCTCATCTACATTGTCCTATATAGGTCAAGTTCGCAGACGTAGATGTCCCACTGGAGCCATGACGTTCTTTTGATGATGTAAAGCAGCCACACTCTATTCGTGCAAATTGTCGTAAACATGAATTACTTTGAAAGGACATGAATTTAATCGATTTATCAGAAATAATTTTTGCGCTAATGCTCTATGAATAGGAATGAATCGTGACCTAGGAACTTCCATAGAAATTATTCTACTATATGGGTGTGTTAGGAAAATAGAAACAAATGAGCAATAGTATCAGTAGCACATTAGAAGTTGGCTTTCTCAACATGGTAATCCCGAGTGATTTCAAGCTTGCAAATAGTTTAAGCTCAACGTAGAGGCATCAGCCTTGCTATACCCCCAAAATTCCGTCAAAGAGAGTTAATCTTCTCTTTCTTCTATTAAAAATTTCAAAGATTGAAGGACCATAAGTTCCTGATTGATTTGATCAGTCACGAAAGTCCTCAATGGGACAAGGCAGGGAAATAAATCACGGAGAATGTATACCCCTGCCACCACATGAATGGTTTTCTTATTTAAATAAACAAGCCCAGGATGATTGTGTACACAAAGGCTTGACAAATGTCACTCACGACTCTATTTGTAATGATTCGGTCCAATGAGGGCGGAGAGTGGTCGCCATGCCAGAGGTTTCGAACAAGAAGCAGCTCTTGGCAGACTTCTAAGATGGTAAAGAGGGCAGATATGAGCTGAATTGTGCATTAAATAGGAGCAAAGCTATATATATATATAAACAGAATGGCAAGTTTTAATTTGAAACTCCAGAGTTAAACATGTTCAAGCTAGAGCACTACTAAGATGGGTGATCTCTTGAAAAAGTAAATGCCCTTACATCAAAGGATAAAACTGTGAGATTCACTATGGTACGGGCCAAAAACAAAAAAAGATAATACTTCGAGTGAGTTAATTTAAGGATGTTATAATCTGGTATCAGGGTGGAACTCTCTCCAATAGGTGTATGGTTCAGGGATGAATCACACGGAAGTTGGTGGGCCCATAATGACTCAATCTGATGAGGGTGGGGAGTAGTCGCTGGAACAAAGGGCTCAAATAATGAGTGGCTTTTGGTAGTTTTTTAGGATGGCAAAGGGGGCGAAAATGAACCGAATTACGCATTGAATAGAAGAAAAGCAATTTTGGGAAGTATGTGCGTGCGTGTGCAAAATTTGGAGTGGGACGAGCCACAGCAAACAATAACTTGAGTGATTTAATTTAAGGATGTCTCACTATATACCTACTCAAACTTGGCATCATAGATCGGTTATAGACACTTGGAATCTACTTGCAACTATTTCTTAAGGGAATCAAGAAGAAACCCGCAATCTCTTCTTCAAATGTGTGTTTTGGCAAATCGAAATTTGATTTCTTTGGAAGTTCCTGCCGTAGATTGCCCTAAGGAAGCTCCCATTCTCCTTTTGATTGTCGCTTCTCTCTCAATGCTTCCTTGTGACGATGTTCTTCCCTTAAACCATGACCAGACATTTTTCTCAACTGCTACAATGAAATTATAGCCTTCCCCATAGAAATCTGAGAAATGCAACTCCCTCATTTAAAAAAGTTTTAGACATGATGGAAATACGAGAAAAGCAACTTTCTCTTTAAAAAAGTTTCTTAAAAAAGTTTTAGACAAGATGGAAATATGAGAAAAGTGACATTCTCTTTTAGAAACGTTTTTGGCGTGAAGTGAGCAACCCTGAGTTACTCATTACAGTTACATGATATTGCCAAGAATCAATCATCTGCATTCTGCATCACCCTTGCCTCGTTCATCCAAAGGTCCTAGGGATGTGAGGTAAGGGAACGATTCTTCAAGTTCGTGTATGTATAAACAGAGGCTATTCCTCCATATGTTCAGTGGATTAATTCACAGATACGGCTTTTGCCCCATGTATGTCTTTTTGCATGTTTGCGCACGTGTGTTAAAACTTTAGGTTGGCCGATTTAAGCGGCAAGAATGTTGAGCATAAGAATATCCTATATTAGAATCGAAGAATTTTGAAGAATTATGTGCTGATATTAGACTCTTAATGGATAAAGATAGTGTCATAGTCCCCGAGGCCTTCTCACAGTGTTAGACATGATTGGCTAAGATCGATGATCATGATTTTCTACCGTACATTCGCCGAGCGATCAAAGATATATCAACATCATTCTTTTTCCTTTTCTTTCACATATGGACATTTATGAACGCATGACGTTAACCTACATAGACCAAATGCAAGTAGCGTCACCACCAAATGGTCCATGGATGTATCAACATCATGCTTTTCTACCGTCCCTTCGCCGAGCAATCAGAGATATATCAACATCGTGCTTTTCTACCGTCCTTTCGCCTAGCAATCAGAGATATATCAACATCATGCTTTTCCTCTCTTTTTTTTCGAATCTAGACAGTGTGAACCCGTGACCTTGACCAAAATATGGATAGCGTGAACCCGTGACCTTGACCAAAATAGACTAAATGCATGCTTTTCCTTTCTTTTCGAATATGGACAGTGTGAACCCGTGACCTTGACCAAATTAGACTAAACGCAAACAGTGTCACCACAAAATGGTTCCCAGCTGTATCCCCAATTCCCTAAAAGCAGCATGTCAACTTCAAAGACTTCAATTATAGTCTTATTTGAGCCTCTACCTGATTCTGGAGAAATTATTCAACCTCATGAATTGTGTCAGGAAGATGCTTGAAATGAGCGAATAGTGTCAGGAAGATGCTTGAAATGAGCGATAGTGTCGTAAGTGCATTCGCAATTAGTCTTCCTACCAAAATAGTCGGAAATGATTTAGACCCAGCAAAAAAATAAAGTGTAATGAGCAATCAGCAGTTTTGGTATAAATTTGATTTGTCCATTTCTGTTCAAAAACCAATTAACATTTGAAGGTATGATCAGCAAAAAGAAATGATCATAAATTGGAGAAGGGGAAGATAATCTACGAACAGCAAGATGACATTGGGATGTAGTAATTATCCAGTTTTATCATAATTTTCTTCAACTAGTCAAAATTGTTAGTTGATTATTTTGTATTATTCCAGTATTAGTAATAACTTCCTTTCATATTTTATAACTCGACGATGGAATTACTAAATAATCATTCCAGGGGTAATTTTCCTCAACCAGTCATAACTTGTCGTTCCTATCCTTAATAATTACACCTCTAGCAATTGTAATTTGCCTAAAATCATCACGATCTCAATCCCATGTCCAATTAGTACTCCCCCTTTTGTGTAGTAATTGAGATAATACAGTTTGAAACAAAAATTTCCTATCACATAGCAATAAACCGTTGGGATAATAAGATACTTGAAATTGTCATAGGAGGCACAACTTATAATCAATTATTGACATTTATAATCGTAAATCAGTCACAAGTTCGTGTAGATGGTAATGAGTTCTCTACTTTTATAGATAGTAAATTACCTCAAGTCATCGTAAGCTCAAAAGATCATAATGATCATAATTTTTATTGAGAAATCTAAGCAACCGAAAGTTTACTTTATAGATAATCCTTCAAATTCGTAATCAATGGATCCTATGCATAAGTAATAATCCTTTCAACCATCATGATTTTCCGTAATTAATCGTAGAATTTGCACTTCCACTAGAACAAACTTCCTTAATTATCAATAAGTTACCACTTGAATATGTTTAGGTTATACTAAATAAAATTGATCCCATGGCTGAAATTTTTGGACTTTAAATCCGATAAGTCAATTCTTTTTTTAAACTGCCACAAATCAAATCAAATCAAACAGCCATCCATTATACATCTAAACTCCATCTTTTCCATAAATTCAACAGGATTAAAACATATATTGTATTCACAAGCACATACCATACTCTAATGCATCGGAGCTAAGTTTGTCTAATCGGCACACTGAACAACGCATGCACTGTATAGCATTTCCTCTTTTATGGCCTTAGGTCTCAGGGTGCTTCTTCTGTAACAAACACATTTGCAGCTATATACAGCCACTAAACCGTATGATCCTCTGGCCTGCGTTCTGTCGAGGCTTTGCGGACGAATTCCAGAACCTTGCATACCAACTTCAGGATTAAACGAAGCGAAACAAAAAATGAAGAGCCATCAACCCAACCCATGCTAGCACCACAAGTCCAATTGCACCAATGAAAGTTTTCAGTTCGCTTGCTGGTGTGAAGACAAATACGGAGATGGCATAAGTTGCCGTTGCGAAGCTTATCGCAACCCACATAATCAGCATTACAGTCCTCGTAGTGATCCAATGCCGCTTTAGAGGAACACCACTTATGAAAAGCACAATGATACTAAGAGATGCAATGAAGCTGTTATATGTTAAGAAATTCTTGCACGCATTCAGGAACTTATCTGTCATTACAGATTCACTCGCAGTATGTACTGCAGTCGTTTCATCACTCATAAAATCTCCTTCCCAAAGGCCACCAGGTGGGGTAATGCTGGCTTGGAATGTCATCGTAGCTAGCAATGTCACTATCACCATTAGCGTCTTATGCATATTGCCTTGTTACTTTCTCTTTTTTTCCTCACTTTCGGCGAATGCTGTGAAACCTCTGGAGTTCTTGATATTTGGTTTAACAACTTTATTAGTCAAGAAGAGCATGGTCTGTAGAGGAGTAACATCAAAATGTATCACTTGGTGTCAAATTTGATCTAGACAACCCCATGTGACGTACTTTTCAGGATTAACTTTGCTACTAGCATTTTTCAGTCCTCTAGTCTTTGTGACTATTATTTGATGCCTTCAGAAGGGATACTCGTCCCTTGATGAAACTCTTTTGCTATCTCCGATTTTATGTTCCTTCTGATCTAGATAAAATAAGGACCAACGACTTCCTTCTTTTTTAAATATCAAAACCTATAATGATTTACAAATGGATATCTTTTAGCTTCTGAATATTTCTAAAACACTAATGTATCTTAGAATCGCCTTTTTTTTTTATTATTAATAAGCTCACTGAATTTGACTAGTGGAGAGGCTTGGTTGTACAAACATACCTTAGTTTCTCTATTTGCAGTAGCCAAATGCAAAATCATGTAGTCATATCTGTCCCTCAAGTTGATGAACTGATCATCGCCCGAGATAACTATCAAAAGTTTCAAAGCTTCTAGTCTATTACGCGTCACACATTAATGCAGGATTATCTGGCCATGTTCGACAACACTATGGGCTGCATTAGGTCTCGCTCGGACCAAGTATTCCAACATATCCACATGGCCTTTCATGGTTGTGAGAGGTTTTCTTTCGTATTTGTTATGGATAATACACATCAAGGTTGACTCTTAACAAGCATGCCATGATGTTAGGGGATCTTTTTGCTACTCGAGATGAAGAGGGAATCTTGCTCTCTTGCCAGCTCGGCCTTATAAGTTAGGACCTCTTCCACGAAATCCAAGCGTCCAAGCGTGGTTGCAATGTGTAGAGGATGCTCGTTATGTTTTTAGAAGTAGTTTATCTTTTGTGAGCAACTCAAGCAGATAATGCACATTCCCTTTCACGGCAGCTATGTGGAGCTCGGACTCTATGTTTGGATCTCTAAAAAGAGAGTTTCAGAGTACTCTTTCCTCCATTTTGAAACTTGAATAAATACTATCATAACCATGTCAACTTACGCTAGGCTTGACGGAGACCGAAAAATGATCGGCAGATCTTTATCGTCAGCAAGTATTTGGCGCAATTCCGGCAAATGTCCTAGAATGTCAGAAAAGGTAATGATTCTTGGAGACTTAGCGTGGGTATGTGAGGATTCGGCTGTCGGCCATTTTCTGCCGAGTCTCGTCTTGTCTGCATTGGTCCCATACAGGTCAAGTTCGCACACGTAAGATGTCCCGTTGGAGCCATGACGTCCTTTGATGATGTAAAGCAGCTACGCTCTATTCATGCAAATTGTAATGAATTGCTTTGAAAGGACATGAATTTCATCGGTATGGGAATTTTAATTTTTGCACTAACGCACGCTCAATCGTAATGAGCCGTAACTCAGCACTTTCAGAAAAATTATTCCGCCATATGGGTGTGTTAGGACAGAAACAAATGAGCACTAGTATCATTGGCACATTAGGAGTCGGCCTTTTCAGTATGGTAATTCCAAGTGATTTCGAGCTTGCCAATAGTTTAAGCTCAATATCGAGGCTATGCCTCCAAAATTCCGCCAAAGAGAGTTGATCTTCTCTTTCTTCCATTAAAAAAATTCAAAGATTGAAGGACCATAAGTTTCTGATTGATTTCATCAGTCACAAGAGGCCTAAATGGTGCTAGGCAAGGAAATGAATCACATAGAATGTATACCCTTGCCACCACAGAAATGGTTTTCTTATTTAGATGAAGAAGCCCAGGATGATTGAACGCGTGACCTTGACCTACATAAATCAAATGCGAACAGTGTCACCACCAAATGGTCCACAGGTGTATCCCCCAGTTCCCTAAATGCAGCATGTCAACTTCAAAAGCTTCTGCTATAGTCTTATTTGGACATGCACGTTACCTAATTCTTCAATAGGATTATTCAACTTTATGGATTGTGTTAGGAAGATGCTTGAGTGCATTTACAATTAGTCTTCCTACCAAAATAGTCCCAAAATGTTGAGCCTATGAATCTATTATATTAAAATTGAAGTTTTTTGAAGAATTATGTATTGATATTAGGTTCTTAATAGATAGACGTAGTGTCATAGTCACCGAGGCCTTCACACAATGTTAGACATGATTAGCTAAGATAAATGACCATAATTTTCTACGGTACTTTTGCTGAGCAATCGGCATCATGCTTTTCCTTTCTTTTTGAATAGGGACATGTGTGGACATGTGACCTTGACCTACATAGACTAAATGCAAATGGTGTCAGCACAAATGCACACAATGCTAGACATGATTAGCTAAGATCAATGATCATAATTTTCTATGGTACTTTTGCCGAGCAATTAGAGATATATCAACATCATACTTTGCCTTTCCTTTCAAATAGGGAAATGTGTGGACACGTGACCTTGACCTACATAGACTAAATGCAAACAGTTTTGGCGCAAATGCACGCGATGTTAGACATGATTAGCCAAGATCAATGATTATAATTTTCTATGGTACTTTTGACAAGCAATAAGAGATACATCAACATTATGCTTTTTCCTTTCTTTTTGAAGAGGGACATGTGTGAATGCATGACCTTGACCTCCATAGACTAAATGCAAACAATGTCACCACAAAATGGTCCCCAGCTGTAATACCCCGATTCCCTGGAAGCAGCATGTCAACTTCAAAGACTTCTATTGGTCTTATTTGAGCCTGCACATTGCCTGATTCTTCAGGAGCATTATTTGACTTTATGAATTGTGTTAGGAAGATGCTTGAAATGAGCAAGTGTCATACGTGCATCTACGATTAGTCTTCCTACCAAAATAGTCGCAAATGATTTAAATCTAGCAAAAAGATTAAGCACAAGTAGCAATCAGCAGTCTTGCTCTACATTTGATTGCCCATCTCTGTTCAAAAACCAATTGACATTTGAAGATACGATCAGCAAAAAGAAAAGATTATAAATTGGAGAAGGGAAAGTCAAAATTGTCCGAATCAATTTGACCTGTTGAGTTACTTCACAGAAAGAAAGAGCAAGAAAACCAAGTTATGTGACTTAATTAAGCAGGTTACGTACTCGGATCACTTGCTCCAATGCATTCAGAAACATGGCAAAGAATTTTTGAAATTGTTTTGATTCTTCCTCACGTGACATGGGCAAAAAATTTGTCGGCACATAATCTCTATATTGACTTTCATTTTTTTTAACAGCGGAGGAGGTGGACGGTACATTAGGAGGACAGAGAGCCGCCGCGCCATCGCAGGGATGTATTAGGGCGAGTTTGGTTCGGCCATCCCATGATGTGGATTTTGATCCTATCCATCGTGTCGATGGCTGCAGGGAGGACTTCTCTTATGTCGCTATGTTCACAGCAGTGTATTAGCCCTTCAGAGCACGCATTCAAAGGCATTAGGCTTTTACCGGGACTAGGATACTTAGAGTGCAAAACTTGGCACAATGGGATACCTAAGTGCCAGAATCGGAGCAAAATAGATCAGTTAAGTGCCAACGGTGAGAAAATTTGACAAAAATGCTAACGTGGTGATTTTCTAGAGAGACAAGTGCAAAACAATGTTGTTTTGTATGTTGACGTGGTTAGACAAGTGTAAAAATGACGTTGTTTTGCTATTGACGTGAGGATTAATTAAACAAAATTTAAAACAAAATTTAAAGCTAAAATTTATTATTATTTAAAATAAAAAAGAGGAAGGAAGATGGAGATTGCAAGCAGCGAGGGCTTAGCCCTCGCCGTTGCCTCCCCGCCGAGGTTGTCAGGCTAGGGGCCAACGACCTCGGTTGACTGTTGGCGAGGACCTATGAGCCCTCGCCCAGATTTGGGGCGAGCCTAGCCATCGGTGACCCTTGGCCCTGCTGAGCAAGGGCTGGCGAACCCTCGCCGGATCTTGGAGAGTGCCGTGACCGTCGCCCTAGATTTGGGTGAGGGCTCACAGGCCCTCTTCGACGGTCAAATGGGTTGCCAACCCCTCGTCAGGGCTCGACGACCCCAGCCAACCCTTTCCCCACCGTCATCGGCCTTCGCCTCCTACAATCTCCATCTTCCTTCCTTTTTTTTTTTTTTTTTGTCTTTTTGCCTCTTAGTTGAATTTTAATATAAATATTAATTAAACTAAAATATTTATATCAATTAAAAAAAAAGACGAGGAGGGGGAAGAGGTTGAAGGCGAGGGCTCTACCCTTGCCATTCTGCAATTTTTTTCATTTTAATATTTGGTTTTAAATTTAAGTTAATTAATACATATATTAAAATTCAAATCTGCGTCAAAATGACGACGTTTGGGCCTTTTTTGGCTAAGGGGCTGTTTGTTTAAATTTGTTTCTATTCCTCGGAACGCAAATTTTTGTTCTTTTATTCTAGGGAACAAAAAAAGAATAGAAATGCGTTTGTTTACACTTTTGTTTTCGGGAACAGATTTGGAACAGAAACAAGAAGCAGAAAAAACTTATTTCTTGTTCATGGGAACAATTCCGAGAAACACTTCTTTTTTCTTTGGCCGGCGACCTTGCCGGAGCGTCGCCGGCCCACAGCGAGGCCAAGCTCAGCAATGCTTGGCCTCACCTTGGTTGGGCAAGCTTGAGCTCGCCTAGATTTGGCGAGGCCGAGCTTGCCCAGCCACCGGTAAGGCCGAGCCTCTCCGGGGGCTGGCGAGCCTCGCTGTGGCTGGGCAAGGCCGCTGGCCCTCATCGGCCGGTCGCCGGCCATGGCCAAGGCCAGCGACCGGCCAAAAGGAAGAAAAAAGAAAAAAGAAAAAATTAAAAAATTAAAAGAAACAAAAAAGTTATACAAGTTTACCAAACGTGTTTATGTTCTTTATCTATTTCAGGAACAGAACAATTTGTGCAGTTAGCAAATGTGTTTTTCTGTTCAAAAATTGTTCCCAGGAACAGAAATATAAAAAACTAATTTTATTTCGGGGAACAATTTTTGAACAGAAACGTTACCAAACACGCCCTAAGTTAGCTTCCGACGAGTCACGTAGGTGAGTGATAATAATAAAAAAAATTTCTAGCGGGGTTCGTTGGACTTTGCACTTAGGTGTCTTATTTAAAAAAAAAAAAAAGTAGCATTTAAGTGTTACTTTTCTAATTTTTGGTACTTAATTGTCCCATTGTGTCAAGTTTTAGCACTTGGCTATTCTTTTCCAGCTTTTGCCTTCTAATCTCTAGAGACAACAAGCAGGTGCCCAGCTGTATTGGCCTCCTCGTGGATGCGTCCAAGCCCAGCGCAATCGGCTGCTGATCCTTTGGTCACGGAGAAGATGCAGATGAAGCCCTGCGTGGGGGAGCAAGTCAGATCAATTTCTGCAGGAATATCAGCTAATAAAATGTCGTCCTATAATTGTGATGATTGCCTCTTCAGTTCGTTTGATGTCTATTCCGAACGGTGTTTCTCCGGGTTCCGGGACTAGCTCTATTGAAACCTCCGCAATTCCCGGTAAAAACCATAATCTTATCCCATGAACCATTTGGACAGTCATTGTCTGGCTATGTTGCTTCCCCAAACTAATTTCTTTTCCCTGTGGGGATGTTCTTGCCCTTATTGAAAAAAAGACGGGAAGTAATCACTCAACATGCCAAGAATTAGAAGCTATATTCACATGAAGGAGCTATAATCATAAACAGATCTCAAGAGCTTGGCGAAGAATCTCATTGGGAGAGAGATTTTACCGATGTCATGATCTGTTCGGTTTGGATGTCGACAAGGACGAGAGGAATTCCCGAGGAAACCAACGCACAGAACCAGGCCATGGACCGGGTTTTAGTGGCCTCGACGGTGTGTTCACCTGGCAGCAGCATAAACAGAACGGAGCTAACTACCGGAGACCGTTGATCAGGCAAGTAGGTCCCGACTTTCTCCTTCCAGTCATATCTCATTCCTTTCTTCTTGAATCCTGCTGTGTCCACGTTCACCACCCGCCTGCTCATTTCTGCATTGTCAGAAGGAAAGTCCTCATCTTATCCCTTCGCATGATATATATTTATATATATACCAGCCATCATCCTGGCAGGATAATTGTGTGGATGAATGTTTGCAGAACATTGGGAAGGACTATCATTTTCCTGGTTTCGTCTCCAGGACCTCTTGCCTAGCGAACGCAATCCGTGATTTACTGTTGTGAAGTTCTAGTCTGAAGGCTTATGTTTAATCGTCTCAGGGGAAACTTTGAACAGGTAAAATCAATCAAGTTTAACTAGAAATACTAAGACTTCTGTCCAAAACATGTTCAGTTAATGATGCGTCAAATTTGAATCGTTTGAACAACAATCAAATCTATTTCATGAGATTACTCGGTAGTTGGCATGCCTCACATCTTTGGTAATGACTACACCCTTAACATGAAGTGATCGTAGATTTAGGAAAAAAATGGCAGAAGTTACCTTGCAATTCAGTACATTGTTCCAGGTTTAAGTCCCCTAAAACCACCACATGTCTATCGTCTGTAGCGGCTTGGATCGTGAACTTCCTCTGGAGCATCGAGCCCTTAAGAGGCACGATGCGTGTGCGGAGCTTAATCACACGGTTGCCCCTCCTCACGTTCACCCACAAAGTCTCAGCCTGCTGGCTGATCTTGCCGAGCTGCGAGTTGAACTCGGACCGGGCCTTGGTCGGCACAAACTCATCCAAGTCTTCCTCTGCAAACCCTTCAATGATGTCTCCGGGTAGTGGCATGCTCTCGTCCCAGTCCTCCGGCACCTCCTGCTTCACCCGTTTCACACACAACACCGTTGTCTGAGTGCTGCCCATGTTCTCTCCTTCTGAAAACGCACCAGTACCTCTCCATGGAAACACTATTCACGCGGTTTATATCCTAGGAGAGGTTTCAATGTCTGTCCTAGAGCAGCTTGCAACGATGTGCGAACACTCCAAGGTCTAAGTTTAGGACTTCACGTCCATATCATTTTCTCTCAACAGCTTGGAGACCCTTCCAATGCCATATGGTAACCAGTGTCATGTACTTAATTAATTAGAATAATGACAAGCGAGCCGGCTAAATTAGGTTACAAATTATAATCATAGACTGACCAACTTGTGCTCTAAACTAACAGCCTAATAGAGATTGTATAGAATTTCACACAAAAATGTTCTCCTCTCTGTCGAGGCTTAACAGGAAATTATCACAGATTAAGTGTATAAGGCAAGAAAGAGTATCCGTCTTTGTCCTCGCTTTGCTCACAGCGCACTGCACACAAACAAAAATGCGCCAAAAGATGAAAGTATAAGACTCATCAAAGTCTCAAAGTCTCTGCAGCGTACGAATGTATCCAACTTTGTAAACGTCGTACTGGTCTGCTCTAGCAACTCCGTAGCGGATCTTGTCCAAATTTCGTTCCCATTCCTCGATCTCTGCTTGGGTCCGACTCTTTTTCGGTTCATCTTCTCTCTTTAGCCGCTCCCTTAGTTCCAAGATCTTTCTCTCGATACATTGAACCTGCAGAAAACCGAGACTTGGCTGAAGTGGAAAATTCTGGAAGGGCAAAGTTCAATTCCAGAACCGAGAGAAACGAAAGGGAGTATAACCTTTCTATAAGGCCACCGCCCCATAAAGAATACTTTGAGTACTAAAACTTGGTACCGAAAGATACTTAACCAAAACTTTTGAAAGTAACATTTAAATGACGTTTTTTTTTTTTTAAATGGGAAAGAAGGCGATTGGAAATCCTATGTGGCAATTTGTTAATAATATAACTCGCCTCCATAGTACACTGGAGAGGTGAGTCAACAAAGAAGAACCAAAATGATGTTATTTTATCTTTTAATATATATATGTAATATATAAGAGGAGGAGGAGGCAGAAGGTGAGGGCTTAGCCCTCGCCGCCGCCTCCCCATTGTCCTTAAAAGGGATGACAACGGTGGGTGAAGGGTTGGCTGAGGTTGTTGGGCCCTGGCTAAGGGCTGGTGACCTTGTCTGACTGGTGACGAGGGCCTGCGAGGCCTCTCCTAGGTCTAGGGTGAGAGTCACGACCCTCCCCTAGATCTAGGTCGCCGGCCCTCACCTGGCCAGGCCAAGTGCAGCCACTGGCTGGCCCAACCAGTCTTCTTCCCTCACAATATTGCTGCAGAAAATCCTTCACATTCTGTATGCTTTTCTTGCAAAAACTGAAATGGAAGCAAGAAAGACAGGAATATACAGCTGCACGGTACATATCAGAACTTCAATTTTCAAAATAAATAAATAAATAAATAATGTCATCCAACTTTTTAAAGGAAGAGATTAAATGAAGTTCTCACTCAAACATTTGATACCAATGCTCGCCGTTGGATGGTATCGCGCCAGCCAGGATTGTGCTGGGTGTCCAAAATTGCGTGACTAAGCATATCGACTCATCCATGTAGTTCAAATTTTGTGGTATGATCGGTTTCCATTAAATAAATTTCGAAGAATTTAAGTTAGAAAGTGTTGCTACAAAAAGTATTAGCAAATGGCAAACACCGTCGGCACGAGATCAATCACAGAACTTGTTGACAGCGTTCAACCGTGCCTGAACTCCTCACACAGACTTATTCATCAAGAAAAGTTTCTTCCCTATTGGAAGAATAATTGAACGAACCGTAAGCATGAATGATCTCTTCAAGCACGTGACAACAACTGTAATTGTATGGAACCGGTGGCGCTGGCCAATTTGGGAGCACCCTCGGCACGAAATAGTTCCACTCCTCCAGTTGCGGATAGAAGCAATCCTCCGCACGGCCACTGCTTGTCCCCGAGGGACCCGCCTGGGACAACCTGGCCCCACCATGCCCGTCACCATGCCCTCTGTTGAACATGTGCCAAACGGCCGGATCGTCAAATAGGTTCAGGTCGATGATACGGTCATTTCGACAAATTTTGATTGGATATCGCTATATGGACATCAGCCGGCTTATGTGACACTACCAACACCAACTTGAATAATTTTTAATAATATTTTAATAATATTTTGGTTCTTTTCTTTTTCTTTTTTTCTCTCATTTCTTCTTCCTTTTGTTAGCCACAGGCAATGATCAGGTGGACTGACCTCCCCTAGCCATGGTGAGAGCTCCCCTCACCTAGGCTAGGGTCGGCCTCACCCAGGCCAAATATGGCGAGGCAAGCCTGCCTGGCCATTGCCTGTGGCTAATCAACGACATAAGGAGAGATTTTTTTTTTTAATATCATAATGGTATTAGAAATTATCTACATTAGCGCCGATCGGCATCTATGTTAGCAATTTTCGGCCAAAATTTGCAGGAATGACTGAATTGGTATCAAATCAAAAGGTGTAAGACTAAATTAGCACCATTAAAATGCTCATGACCGAATTGACATTAATGCAATAGGTATAGAACTTTTCTAACACTTTTCCCGTATCAATCATAGAGTACCCATAATTCAATTATTACTTATTTTAATAAATAGAACTTGGAAGAAACTTGCTAGTCGATATTTGAGATTGACAATCGCTCGTGAACAATGGCTAGAATTGGAAAAGAAGAAAGAAAACAGCCATTGATTATGCATGTTAGCGATCATTTCTAAACAATGATTTTGTTTGTTACGATTGGTAAATTCATTCCAAAAACTTAAACTGATAGATAGACAGAAAAGAAAATATAAAGAACATGCAAAATAAACTAGGGTACAGTTGGCTCTAATACCATGATAAAAGGTTCAACCCAAAAGCTTGGACTAATAGTGAACGGAGAGAACATGTATATAAAATGTAGATAAACCTCATAGTTAAGCGACATGAAATATTTCAAATCATACTTTTAAAAAAATTATTGAAGTTGAAAGATAACTAATAATTTGCTTCATATGTCTAGTAAATATACGAATCATTCAAGCTCCCATCTGTGGGGGCAAATGAGATGGGGGCATATGTATAATACAACCTTCTTAACAAAGGAAGCATGAGGAGATCATATCATTAGCCACGAGTCTAGAGTCTGCTATGAGAAAAAAAAAAGGGATCGCATCCCACGTGCAAAATTAACTGTTACCAACAAAAAGATAATTTATGAAGTGTAAGATCACTTTTGCATTTACTAATACTTAAGAACGTAAAAGTCATTTAACACTGAAACTAATTTTATGAACGCAAAATGAAATATAGGTTCTCATTGTACACAGTTGAGGATGTCCCCAAATTTTTAATTTTCGGAGTCTCCTTTAATTGATTGGGCTTGTTCATGTGATCAAACTCGGCATTCTCAACAATTAGCAATGTTGGTTGAAAGACTAAGAGTAAAAGCACTTATGACACTATTACTCATTTCAAGCATCTTCCTAACACAGTCCATCTAAGTTAAATAGTCTTAGCTGAAGAATAAGCTCCCACGCATGCTCAAATAAGAGTATGAGAAGAGTTCTAGTTCACACTCCCTGTTTAGGAAATTGGGGATGCATTTGGGGACCATTTTAGGGGGGGGGGGGACATCGTATGCATTTGGCTTAACTAGGTCGAGTTCACGCTTTCCCATATGCCCATATTCGTAAGAAAAGGACAGGAATGGTATTTGATACATCTGTGATTGTTCAGTGAAATTGCCTTAGAGAATTTTGGTCTTTGATCTCCGCCAATCATGTCTAAGATTGTGTGTAAAATGTCTGGTCGTGGTTTGAGGGAAGAACATCGTCGCATAAGCTATGATTTTTCTGCCATGGAAAGGTGCCTCAAGTGTAGATTCGCCGCCTCAGCCCTTTTTGAGAATTAACTATAGTCGAAGCGAGCTTATGACCTTCTCCATCTCTTCTCAGAGGCAGCTCGGCTCGCAAGAGCTTCTTCGACCTAGAGCCATTCTTCTCCTCTTTTGCTCCAACACCAGCTCCAACTCCTTCCCTCCCTTTGGCGAGCTGATCGGTCGCCCACAACACTTGTACCTGCATTAAATTCATCATCTTGAATGACACCAACGACTTGGCGGGACTTGAGGTCGAGGACTGAGCAGTTTGGGGACAAGCCCATCACGACCAGTGCCGGAGGAGGCGAAGGCTGTAGGAAAAAACTGATAAGAACAAATAAATTTGTCCGAGGCGTGCAAGCGTAGGCACTGTCCTTAAGGATAATTCCGCTCGGAGTGCGAAACTTGGTGCGATAGGCTTCTGACGGCTATCCTCTCAAGATACAATAGACCTTCTTCTATATTCTGCATTGAATATTAGAAAGAACAAAGACAACGTTGTGTATAACTCAGCAAGAAAAGAGAAAGGAAAGATTTCAAAATGAAAGAATATTCTTTGTTTCATTTAGTGTGTATTTTTAAGATTGCCTTATGAGATTTTATATTTAGATAAAATAGAGCCGTTAAAAGAGCCGTTGTAAAATAATGAATGATTTATTTGAGAAATAAATTAAATGTTACAAAACGATTGAAAAGCCGTTGTATGATCGTTAAAAAACCGTTATGTGACCGTTAAAAATAATGATGGTCTTCAATGCGGTCATAATTATTATCGAAGTTATTATTGTAAATATTTCAAAATATTATTGAAATATCCAACAATCCCCCACATATTTCAAAAGCTTTTGAAAATAAAAAATTAATATGATGCTGGGTTATTGGAGTGTAATGCATCGAAACTGGTGCTTGTTATGTTATGAACCAACCCTAGAAAAAATGAAATATAATTCACGAAATTTTGGTGAAGTTTGAAACTTCTATGAACCAAAAAATTTCTTTCGTGAATTATAATTTTCATCAATCACATTGCACTCCTACAAACTTTGTTGTTCAATGCGGTTTTGTGCTAATAGGCCATGCGCGTGCTTGGTTTATTCATAAGTGCTTTAGAGATTTTCGCCAAAAATTCTCATAGGAGCGGCCCTACTCCACACTTATATAGGTGATTCCATCAAGTGTATTCTGCAGCTTAATACACCACCAAGAATGGCTATGTAATTTCATTAAGAGCTTGGCTCAACCTTTTTTTTCCTTGCAGTTTTGCACCATTCTCATCCTAGGATGGACAATAATTTTTAATAGTGCATCACTAGAACAATAAGTGACTTGTTATTACCCATATGAACCTAATTCATGGAATCGCCAATCACATAGGTTGGGTTACCATCATTGTTTCTTTTCCTCAATTGGCTTAAGTCCCATTCCCCTCGATATGTCATAAATTAATTTTCTTCCCACAGGTTGAGTTAGAGGATCAGCCAAATTCACTTCGGACTTTACAAAATCGATGGATATAGTTCCATCTTTAAGCAGCTGCTTTACTACATCATGTCTCAATCGGATGTGTCTATTTTTACTATTGAAAGTTTTATTCTTTGCAATGGCTATTGCCACTTGGCAATCACAATGCATAGACACAGAAGATGTCGTTTTCATTCTCAAAGGAATATCTGCTAAGAGGTTCCTTAACCACCCAGCCTCATTGCCAGCCAATTCTAGAGCCACAAGCTTTGACTTCATGGTGGATTTAGTAATTATTGTTTGTTTGGATGACTTCCAAGTTACAGCACCTCCACCAAGGGTAAACACATATCCACTAGTGGATTCTGTCTCATCTGAATCCGAAATCCAATTAGTATCACTGTATCCTTCTAATATAGCGAGAAATCCATTATATAAAATACCATAATTCATGGTTCCTCTCAAATATTTCATTAATCTGCTCAAAGCAGTCCAATGATCATCATTGGGATTTTGTGTATATTTGCTCAGTCTATATACATCATAAGCTATATCAAGTCGAGTATAATTCATCAAATACATCAAACTCCTAATAATTTGAGCATACTTAGACTGAGTCACACCATCTCTTTTATTTTTCATTAATTGGATATTAGAATCATAAGGAGCATTCACAGGTTTGATATCAAAGTGATCATATTTTTTAAGTAGCCTCTCCGCATAACATGCTTGAGTAAGCATTAGGCTACTATCACTCTTTATGATTCTAACACCCAAAATAATATTAGCTTCTCCCATGTCTTTCATATTGAATTTAGAAGTCAAAAAACATTTTATTTCATTCACTACATCAATACACGTACCAAAAATAAGCATGTCATAAACATATAAGCTAATAATTATAGATTCACCATCAATAGTTTTTGTGTATACACATTTATCTACTCCAATAGAGAAAAATCTATTATTAACTAGAACACCATTAAATTCCTAATACCATTGCTTTGGCGCTTTCTTTAAGCCGTATAAAGATTTAACAATACAGGCCTTGGGTTGCACCATGTAAATTTCCTCTTCCAAATCACTATTTAAAAAAGCTGTTTTAACATCCATTTGATGAACAATAAGTTTGTAAATAGAAGCCAAAGCAATTAAAACACGAAGTGATGAAATTCTTGTAACTGGAGCAAAAGTGTCAAAATAATCAACATTTTGTTTTTGAGTAAAACTTTTTGCAACTAATCTTGCTTTATATTTATCAATAGAACCATCAGGATTATATTTTCTTTTAAAATCCATTTACAACCAATTGGTTTTGCACCGGGTGCTAAATCAACTAATTTCCAAGTTTGATTTTGTAAGATAGAATCAATCTCGATTTTTATAGCTTCTTTCCGAAAATTGCTTTCTGAGGAAGATATCGCTTCAGAGTAAGTCAAAGGATCATTATCAATAAGATAAGTATAAAAATCATTTCCAAAAGAAGTTTCTTTCCTTATTCTTTTGCTCCTTCTCAATTCATCATTTAAATTTTCGAAAACATTTTTATGAATAGGCGCAGGAGAAACATTATCAACACTTAATGGAAAAATATGCTAAAAAAATTCTGCATTTTTTGTCTCAACTATAGTATTATTATCGAGCACGTCACTTTTTAATACAAGAAATCTATATGCAGCACTATGTTCAGCATAATTAATAAACATGCAATCAGATGATTTAGAGCCTATTTTCCTTTTCTTAAAATTAGGAAGCATAACCTTAGCAAGACACCTCCACACTTTTAAATATTTTAAATTAGGACGATAACATTTTCAAAATGCATAAGGTGTTTTGCCTGTTTTCTTATGAGGTATTCTGTTTTGGATGTGACATGGAGATAAAATAGCTTCACCCCATAAATTATTTGGAGCATTAGAACTAACAAGTATATAATTTATCATCTCTTTCAAAGTCCTATTTTTCCTTTTAGCTATGCCATTAGATTCAGGGGAATAAGGAGGTGTAGTTTCATGAATTATTCCTTCATTTTCACAAAATTTGTTAAGCAATACATATTCTCCACCTCTATCCGATCTAATTTTTTTTTATCCTTTTATTCAATTGGTTTTCTACCTCAGCTTTATACAAAAGGAACGTATCAAAAGCTTCATCTTTATGCCTAAGCAAATAAACTTTAGTAAATCTAGAATAATCATCAATGAAGGTCACGTAATATTTTTTACCTCCTCTAGTCATAGTTTGTTTTAAATCTCCTAGATCGGTATGAATTAAACTCAACAAATCAGATTCTCTATTTACAGAAATACAAGGTTTGTTTGTTAATTTTGTTTCGGTACATATTATACATTTATTAAAACATGGGTTTTTAATTCCAGAAATTAAACCTTGTTTTTGCATTTTCTTAATATAAGAAATACTAACATGACCTAATCTACCATGCCATAAATCAACAGATTCAGCCAAGTAAGCGTAAGCAGTAGCATTTTTATTGATAACATTAGAAATGTTAAGAACAAAAACTCATTGATTACAATAACTCTTTCCCACAAAGACATTATTTTTTGTCATTACAATCTTATCAGATTTGAATGATACTTTCACCCCAACCTTTCTTAAAAGCGCTACTGAGACCAGGTTTGCCCTTATATTAGAGACATGTAATACATCATTCAGGGCCAAAGTCTTGCTAGATGTGAGCTTGAGAAGAACGTTTCCTTTCCCAAGAACTTGAGTTGTTCTTGAATCACCAAGATAAATAACTTATTCTCATTCCCCTACTGGCGTGTAGCTACTGGCGTGTAGGAGGAAAAGGCATTTTTGTTTGCACAAATATGCCTGGTAGCACCTGAGTCTACCACCCACTTTTTCACATTGGCCACAATGTTGGCCTGGGAAATAACCGCAACAATTATATCATTAGAGTCATTTGCTTTAACAAAATTAACTTTTGGTTTAGCAAGATTGTCATTTCCCATTATTCTCTTTCTGCAGTGCGCTGCATGATGACCTGGTTTTCCACAAACAAAGCAAGAGCCTTTCTTTTTGAAGGTGGGGTGAGCAACTTTGGGTTTGAAATCAGGTTTTTTGTTATAATACCTGTTTTGGCGATGTTGAAATTTGCCTTGCAGCAAATTTGCCCTGGTAGCAATTTCCTTAGCTTTGGCAGCTTTGATCTCCTTGCAAGTTGTATCCTTAATGATAATATGCACGATCAGATCGGCTAGTGAAAATTGTTTGTCCTTGTGCTTGAGTTGTTGCTTGTAGTTATTCCAAGACTTAGGCAACTTTTCAATCAGTAGGCCCGCAAGAAATTCTTCTTGTAAATTGATGTTTTCTGCCTTCAAGTCCTCCACTAGCTTGTGATATTCATTGATTTGTGTCTTGATCTCCTTATCATCAGACATTTCCCATTGATAATAATTTCTGATTACAAATTTTTGTTTGCCCATATCTTCAGCAGTGTACTTTGTAGTCATGGAGTCCCATATTTGTTTCGCTTCCTTGTACGGACAGTAGACATTAAACAAGTCATTAGAAAGAGTACTAATAATTGTGTGCCTACATACCTTATTAATGTGTATCCATTGATCTCGAAGCTTGTTATCGGTTGGTTCGGCCTCCATAAGTGCAAAAGCGACACCATGCACATCTAGGATGGAGAAAATCCTTTCTTGCCACTTTCTAAAATTGTTGCCATTGAAAACTTCGATCTTCGATATGTCAGGGAATGGTTTGGCATAGGACATATGTGGTAGTGGTGGTAGTGCAACTGGACTGGTAGAGATTGAGGCATCAGTAGCAGTATCAACTTGATGTTCCATGGGACTTATTCTTAAGATTGTAGAAAAAAACTGATGAAAACAAATAAATTTGTTTGAGGCATGCAAGCGTAGACACTGTCCTTAAGGATAATTCCGCCTCTCGGAGTGTGAAACTCGGTGCGATAGGCTTCTGATGGCTATCCTCTCAAGATACAACAGGCCTTCTTCTATATTCCGCACTGAATATTAGAAGGAATAGAAACAACGTTGTGTATAACCCAGCAAGAAAAAGGAAAGGAAAGATTTCAAACGAAAGAATATTCTCTGTTTCATTCAGTGTGTATTTTTAAGATTGTCTTATGAGATTTTATATTCAGACAAAAGAGAGCCGTTAAAAGAGCCGTTGTAAAATAATGAATGATTTATTTGAGAAATAAATTAAACGTTACAAAACGATTGAAAAGCCGTTGTATGACCGTTAAAAAACCGTTATGTGACCGTTAAAAATAATGATGGTCTTCAATGCGGTCATAACTATTATCGAAGTTATTATTGTAAATATTTCAAAATATTATTGAAATATCCAACAAAGGCTTGGTGGCCGGCATATCATTGGAGGCAGAAGGATCGGGGCAAGTGAGGGGGTGGTGGCACTTGGAGTTGGAGGAAGACTCATCGTCTCGTCTGGATGGCCCGAGTCTCGTGGGTGTGCGGGTTTTGAAATAATGGGTTGGACTATAGTTTTTCTTAGTCCATCCTACCCCATCTTAGGGAGAAAAAAAGATAGAACGAGTTACCGGTACCAAATTGGGCTCATTAAATTTGAGTCATAAAAATGCCGGGGGAGGCGAAGGCTTGGTGGCCGACAGGTCATCAGAGGAGGAAGGTTCGGGGCGAGGGAGGGGGCGGCGGCACTTGGAGATGGAGGAAGACTCATTGTCTCATCTGGACGGCCTGAGTCTCGTGGATGTGTGGGTTTTCAAATAATGGGTTGGACTATATTTTTTCTCAATCCATTTTAGCCCATTTTAGGGGGGAAAAACGAGTTACTCGTACCAAATTGGGCTCATTAAATTTGGGTCATAAAAATGACGGGATCATATCATTAGCCACGGGTCTAAAGTCTGCCGTGACAAAAAAAAAGGACTGCATCCCCCGTGCCAAATCAGCCGGTTACCAACACAAAGATAATTTATGAATTGTAAGATCATTTTCGTATTTACTAATACTTAAGAACGTAAAGGTAATTTAATAACGCTGAAACTAATTTTATGAACACAAAAGTATGACTTACAAACATCATTTTGCAGTTATGATACAATAAAGACGCTACTACAATTAGACTGTGCTAGCCATTTATTAAGAATAAGTACAATTAAGATCATCAAGAGTGAGCACTCACTCTATTTATTAATTACAAGGGAAATGTCTACCTTAGAGGTGCATTACATCTTATAGGCTAAATTGCTACTCTTAATTACTCACTATAAGGCATATGATTGTCTTAAGAGACATTACTACTTTGAAGGTAAATCACTCAATTTATCGCTTGAGAGTACTTACACTTAGTGATTTCCTTATAGTATAGTAAATTATCTCAAACCATCACATGATATAATACTTGCTAAATGACCTAAAGCTATGGTAAATTGGCTAAACTCCTCACAATATTATTGCACTTATTGTTCGTACAGTTTTATTAAAAATAATGACATTTCTATGCACTTCGTACGTTGGGGATGTTGTCGCCGGTGATTACCTATGGATGATTTTAATTTTCTTAATTAGTCGTAATTGGTAGTTCATTATGGTTAGTATTTTTCCATCTTTAGCTGGCATTATTACAACTGCCATAATTTTTTTCTTCTTCTTCAACTGGAAAGTCCCCCTGTCATACCTGACTTATTTAAGGGAACAAAGACCTTAGTGCGTGTTCTCCTCTTGCTCGTAACCATCTGTAATCTTACTACAGCCGCAACTCACTCCTCACATTAAGTACATCACATAAAGAAAGAAGAAAGAGAAGAGATTTCCATGTATTAATAATACCTATTGTTGAGACTCCATTCCATCGTCCATGTAAACTCCATTCTTTTTCATGCGTCAACACGCCTAAGACACTTGTTGTTTAAACCAGCACATAGACAACTGCATTGCATTCTCCACCGTATCGTACATAATTGGCTAATGGGCATACTGAATAGCACATACTATATAGCATCTACTCTTGCATGGCTTCATGGCTCAGTGCATTTCTTCTAGGACAAGCAAACCTGTAGTAATGGACAGCTACTAAACCATAGTATTCTCCCTCGTCCCTTTCTTGAAGGCTTTGTCGACAAATTTCAGAACTTTGCGTACCAATTTCCAGATTAAACGGATTGAATGGCACAAGAAAATAAAAAACATCAATCCCACCCATACAATTCCAACAGCATCATCCGGTGAGGATAATAACATGAGCATTGAATAACTCAATACCGTGAAGGTTGTCGCAACTCACATAGTTAGCATTGCAATCCACGTGGTGATCCGACGCCGCTTTAAGGGAAGACCACTTATAAGAAGCATAATGGTGCTAAGTGATGCCATGAAGCTTATTGTGTTAAATGCCATGAATATTTTGTGAGCCCATTCCATGGGCTGAGGCGCCTCTGGTGGTTCCCTACCCGCTTCGTAAGCTATGGTAGCTACCAATGCTGCCACCACCATTAGCGTCTTATGCATACCGTTTTGTCACTTTCTCTTCTCTTCCCTCTTTCTCTCTTTGGTAACTGTGTTTTTCGCATTGGTTCGTCTGGACAGGCCATGATTCTCTGAAGTTTGAGGAACAAAGTCCTTAATCTCTAAGGTTCTTTCCACGCTTTGGTCTTGTGCTAGTAGGCTTAGTGCTGTGAAATCTTTGGAGTTCGTAATGTTCGGGTCTACTCCTTTATTAGTCAGGAAGATTATAGTCTGCAGAGGAGTGACAACAGAATGTACCAACTGATGTCAGATCTGAACTAGATAAAGCCCATGTTACATACTTTTGAGGACTAAGTTTGCTTCTAGTGTTTTTAAGTCCTCTAATGTTTGTGACTATTATATGATGCCTTCAAAAGGGAATCTCATCCCTTGTTGAATTTCTTCTGCTTCTCCGATTTTATATTCCTTCTAATCTAGATGAAATTAGTGTGAAAATAATGTGGAGCGTAAAGCTGTAGTTAATTAACTAGACGAATGACATCTTTTCCAAATATAAAAACTTGTGATAATTTAGGGAAAAGTGTCATTAGTCCTAAATCTATAATATTGATGCCAACATAATCCCAAACATTTTAATTGTGCCAATTTAGTCCTAAACTTTATGACCTAATGCCAATTTAGTTATTATTGCTAATTTTAACAAGATATTGTTGACGTGGACCCCGTTTGATCTATGTGGCGTGGTCGGTGCTAATGTTAATAATTTTTAATAATTTTTTCATTTTTTTTTTCTATTTTTAATTTTTTTTCCTTTTTACTTTCTTTTCCCGGTGGCCAATTGCCCACCATTAGCCATGGTCGGGTGGGCTGGCCTCGCTTTGGTGAGGGTCTTCATTGCCTGCCTCAAGCAAGGTTGAGCCCCAATGAGGGCTCCCCTCACTGAGACTAGGGCGGCTTCACTAGATCCCCTAGGTGAGGCCAACCCTCACCTTGGTGAGGCTGAGCCTCGCCAAATTAGGTGAGGCTGGTCTTTGCCCAAGTAGAGGCCAACCTACTCGGCCATAGCCAATAGTTGGTAAAAGGAAAAAGAAAGGAAAAAAAAGGAAAGAAAAAAACCACAAAAAATTATAAAAATTTGTCCATATTAGCGTTAGTTGTGTCATGTAGGAAGACTGGTGTCTACATTAGCAATTTTCAGCCAAATTTAGTTTGAAAAAGTGAATTAACACTAAATCAAAAGGTTTATGATTAAATTGACACAATTAAAGAATTTAAAACCTTTTTGACACTTTTTCCTAATGATTTATAAATGGATATCTTTTAACTTTCGAATATTTCAAAGACATTCATGTTTCCTAGGGCCGCCTTTTTTTATTGATAATAAGCTCAATGCATTTGACTAGAGTAGAGCCTTGGTTGTATGAACATACCTCAGTTTGTTCATCTGAAGCAGCCAAATGCAAAATCGTGTTGCCATCTTCGTCTCTTGAGTTGATGAACTGATCATCGCCCAAGATATCTATCAAAAGCTTCAAAGCTTCCAGTATGTTTTGCTTCACACATAAATGCAAAATCGTCTAGCCATGTTTGACAACACTACGGGCTGCATTAGGTCTCACTCGAACCAAGTGTTCCAATACATCCACATGCCCTTTCATAGGTGTGACATGAAGAGGTTTCTTTTATATTTGTCACGGACCAAACGTATTTCAGGGTTGACTTTTACCAATCTTTCCACTATGTGAAGGTACCCTTTTGTTGCCGTGAGATGAAGAGGCGTTGAACTCTGATAATTTTGCTCTTTGGCCAGTTCAGCCTTCAATTTAGGATCTCTTCCACGAAATCTAAGTGTCCAAGCATAGCTGCGATGTGCAAAGGAGTCTTTGTTGACACCTATTTTTAAACAAAGGAAAAAAAAAAAAAAAAGAGCTTAGGTGGGTTGGGTCAGGCCGGATTTGGCTTTGGTCCGGCCCACCCATCTTCCTTTCTTCTTCCCTCGCGTGGGCCTGGGCTCGGCCTTTTTTCCCTCGCGCGGCCCATCAGCCCGGCCCACCACGGCTGGTCGTCCCCCTTCAGCTTGTCTCCACGCCCATACCTACAAAAAGAGAAACGAGGAGCAGACGGAAAAAAGGGGGTAGAAAAAAAAAACCAGAGAGAGGACCGAGAAGGAGAAAGCCGGAGAGAGGGAGAGAAACCGGAGGAGGTGTCGTGGACGTTGCGCCTCTGCTTGCCATTGCCGCTTCCACCCTCCGTCGCCGTCGCCGATGCCGTAGCAACCACCGCAGCAGCTTGCCTAAGCGTCGTCACCCCTACTACCGTGCCATCCTATGCCCGAAGCCGCGATGCCGTTGTTGCCCTCTGAACGCCGATTTGTAGTGCCCGCCGTTGTCGCTGCTGATGCCAGCAACACGAGCCCCCTCGTTGGGCGACCTGCTGCACCTGCCGTCGCGAGCACCGTCGTGCCAGCAGCCCAATCCCTCTGCTGATCACTGCCTCCGCGCCCCTGCTGCAGCACCCATGACTCCGGCTGCTCGTTGCTGCCCTACTGCCCCTAGGGGGAGCTTCGAATGTTGCCCTGCCTCAACTTGACGCCGCTGTAGCTCCTATAGCCGTGAGCATCGCCGCGCCAACTCACCCAAGCTCTGTTGCCCCTCACTGCCTATGGCCGTCGCCCATTGTGTTGCCGTCGCCGTCAACAAAGAGCCACTAGAGAGGAGGCACAAACCGGGTCAAAGGAGCCGGGCTGGGTGCAATTCTCGGGTAGGGTTTTCGTTCGTTTGGGCCTGTCACGACGGGCCATCTGATTTTTAGGCATTAGTTGGGCTTTTCGGGCTCACGTTAGGTGGGCTTGTTTTGGCAATGGGCCTACATGTGTGGGCTAACCTTTTGCAGGGGATTGGGCCGCTGGTTGGGCCCAATCCGAACCAAGGAAAGGCTTGACCAAGGTTGGTCGGGCATTGTCTTCCGAGCGGGTCGATTGGCTCGGCCCCCAACCAGGCTGAACTCGGGCGAGTTTGACCAACCCGCCCAAATCGGGTTAGACTCGGGTCTAGTCTGACCGGACTTGACCCAGTCCGGCCAGAAAAAATTATTTTATTATTTTTTAAAAAATAAAAAAATTTAAAAATTTAAAAATAAAAAAATTTAAAAATTTAAAAATAAAAAAATTTTCGAAAATCCAAAAATGTAGGTTTGGTTAGAAATTGTTATGTATTGCCTTTTTAGTGTAATTAGTCCTTTATTTGCTAGTATATTGATTATATTGCATGTTTAATTGCACGTGCTCAATTTTACTGCAATTAGGATTTTGGTTGCAAATTGTTACTTTGATGATTGCACACCTACATGATCACCTCGCATGTTGGTGGATATGTATAAAATCAATCCAAACTGTTTGACAAAAATATTTTCTTTCAAAATGAACAAGATTAGGTACCGAAATGACACTAATTGATCAATTAGTGTAATCAAGTCATCGACCCTAAATTCTCTGGTTGCATAGGAAGTGAGGCACACTTCCATGCGTCACTTGGTTTCTAGCCAACCCCCATAAGCTAGTGGCAACTCTTTTTTGCAAAATTCTTAAAAATACCCCAACCTCATGTGAGGTATGGCTTGGAAGAACCCGCATCTAATCGTCGGCCATAGACCCGCCATTTAGGTAATACCTCTAAACCTATACTCCCTCCCTGGGGAGAGGGGTAGGTCGCGACAGTCTCATTGTGATTCCCAGTCATGATTTTGTCAAGAAGCAGCTTATCTTTTCCAAGCAACTCTGGCAAAGAACGCACGTCTCCTTTCGCGGTGGCTTCATAGAGCTTGGACTCCATATTTGGCTCTCTAAAATGGGAGTTTCGGGATACTCATTACTTCAATTGGGACTTGAATATATATTGTCAAGGTGCGCTTGACGAGGACCAAAAAATGACTGGTGGATGATTAGACATCTCTTACCTGCAAGTACGGGGCTCAAGTGTCCGTTGGCCGAACGTCGTCGCGCCTTGGATGTTTCTGTACAGACGCTAAGAGGAGGTGTTAGCTCACAGCTCTATAGAACTAGTCAAACTCCGCCATGCGAATCGGTCGTAGACATTTGGAATCTACTTACAACTGGTTGTTGGGGGAAGTAAGAAGAAATCGCAATCTCTCCTTTAAGCTTGTTGTTTTGTGAAATTTGAATTTTAAATTGTTTGAATGTCCTCATTAATTGGCCTGAAGGAAGCTACCATTCTCTTGATCGTTACTTCTTTCGTCTTTATCGCAACGATGTTCTTCCCTGAAACCCGACCAGACATTTTATACAGAATCTTAGACATGATTGACTACGATCAAAGACTAAGATTGGCTAAGATCAAAGGCTAATATTCTCTAAGATAATTTAGCCGAACAATCAGAAATATATCAAACGCCATTCTTGTCCTTTTATTACGAATATGGACAATGTGAAAGCTTGGACTTGGCCAACACATTCACATGGCCTTTCATGACTACGACATGAATACTTTCATACTTGTCCCGGACAAAACATATTTCAAGTTGACTCATAACAAGCTTTTCATTATGTTAGCGTACCCTTTTGCTGTTGCGAGATGAAGATGTGTCGATCTTTGAGAATCCTACTTTCTTGCTAGCTTGGCCTTGCGAGCTAGGACCTCTTGCACGAATTCCAAGTGTCTGAGCATGGCTGCGATGTGCAGAGAAGTCTCGGTGTGATTCCTGGTCATGATTTAGGCGAGAAGCAGCTTATCTTTTCCAAGCAACTCAAATAAAGAAGGCACGTCTTCTTTCATGGCGGGGTGGTAGAGCTCGGACTCCATGTTTGGCTCTCTAAAATGGGAGTTTCGGAACACTCACTGCTCTATTTGGGGGCTTGAATATATATTGTCACCAAGTCAACCTTCAAGGTAGGCTTGACGAAGAGCGAAAAATGATTGGTGGATAATTAGTTCTCTCTTATCCGCAAGTACGTGGCTCGTGTCGCCGTTGAGCCTGGACATCCTTTGATAATGCAAAGCAGTCGCACTCTAGTCATGCAAAATTAGTTGTGAAATCATTTCATTCATACAAACATGTAATTACGTAACCTAGGCACTTTCAAAGAAATTATACTCTCACACGGTCATCTTAGGAAGATGGTTACAAATGATAATGGTACCATTAGCACGTTAGATTCGTTCTTCTCAACACGGTCATTCCTGATGATTTCGAGCTTGCGAATGGTTTAAGATCAATGTGGAGACATTAGCCTTGCCATGCCTCCAAATTCTGCCAAAGAGAGTTGATATTCATTTTCTACCATGATGGTTGGGATCTCAACTTCACCGTCAAGGCTCGCAGCCATGTATGAGCCGCCGTTGCTAGATGTGTGGACGAGCTACCTCATGAGCCACGGACGCCAGGCCTGGAGGCGCAAACGCATCAAACTTGGCCATCGATGTCGCCAGTGCTTTCGCCAGACCGAACAATGTTGCGAGTCCAAGCCGAGCCACCCCTTCGCAGTCATAATGGTTGGCTCCGTCTAGAATACAGGCAGTAATTTTGTCATATCAGCTGTTGACGTAACACTACGAACACATGTTAATTTGTAAGTGAATCTAATTAGATAAATGTTTGACACATCCGACTTGGAACCATGGAATGATCGAATATTTTTTAGAATCATTTCAATAAGATGAAGATGCCTCGGATGTTTCTGGACATAAACGCTTGGACAGATGTTGCTCATGGCTCTATAGACCTAGTCAAACTCGGCAGCGCAGATCGGTTGTAGACATTTGGAATCTACTTACAAGTAGTTCTTGGGGGCATTAAGAAGAAACCCGCAATCTCTTCTTTCAACTTTGTCCCTGTCCTTTACTTACGAATATGGACGTATATGAACACGAGAACTTGACCTACATAGACTAAATGCATACAATCTCCCCATCAAATTGTCCCCAGATGCATCCCCCAATTTCCAAAACACGGCATGTGAACTTCAGAAATACTTTTTAGTCTAATTTCAGCCTGCACATTCCCTTATTCTTCAGCTAAGATTATTCAATTTGATGGATTGTGGTAGGAAAGATGCTTGAAATGAGCAATAGCGTCATGAGTGCATTTACGCTTAGTCTTTCAACCGACATAGTTGCTAATGATTTGGAGCTTGCAAATAATTTAAGCACAATGAGCAAGCAGCAGTCTTGCTTTACATTCGATTTGCCCATTTTTGTTCCGGTGAAATTTGCGATCCATTTCATGAACCATCCAGATTTCTCCAGTGGCTGTCCAACTTGCAATTTGGTAACTACATCGAGAGCAAGCAAGTTGAGAAATTCACAGCTGTCCAAGATTGAAGAAGAGAAGACAAAAACTACAGCTGGAAGTCTAAGGTGGCTAACATCTTGGAGACTCTCCCGTCAGCAACGAGCAATTTGACAAAAAAAAAAAAAAATCAAAATAAAATTGTCCCACTTGTAGTATAAAGTTGTAGGAAAAAAAAAATCCTGTAAAGCAAGTCAGCTTTTCTGTAAGACATGAACGATTTATTTTATTTTATTTTAAAAACTGATCTGTAACGTTTATGTCGGGCTTTCTGTTGGGATGCGTTTTAGTTTAAAAAAAAAATTGCTTTCTGGAAGATCCCTCTAAAATAGAGAATGGGGTATTCTAACGATATTCCTAGTGACTTCATCCTCTATTTCTATCTGAGACACTCTTTAGAAGAAGTATTTTGCTTCCACCGAGCTAAAAAATGCCCTATTGAGTGTCTTCCCGGATAGAATGAGCAAGAAAACCAAGACATGTAACAAAATTAAGCATGTTACATACTCGGATCACTTGCGCGACTGATGTAAAATTTTTGTTGGCACGTAATATTTTCATTTTGACATGCAATCTTTTAACAGCGGAGGTGGCGAGCAATGCACATTAAGAGGACAGAGAGCCGCCGCGCCCACCTCTGAGGACGTATTAGGGCGTGTTTGCTTGGGCCACCTCATGATGTGGATTTTGATCCTGTCCATCGGGTCGATGGCTGTGGCGAGGACTTCTCTGATGTCGCTGTGCTCACGGCAGTGCACTTGCCTTTCAGAGCACGCATTTGAAGGCGTTAGGCTTTTTTCCCCTTTAATCTTGAGACTGCAAGCGGGCGCGCAGCTGCATTGGCCTCTTCGTGGATGGATCCAAGCCGGGCCGGATTGGCTGCTCATCTTTTGGTCACGGAGAGGATGCAGATGAAGCCCTGGCAGGGGGGGACTAGGATCAATTTCTGCAAGAACATCAGCTAATAAAATGTTGTTCTGTGATTGTGATGATTACTTCTTCGGTTCGTTTGATGTCCATTCCTACCACTTGCTCATACTTAGTCTGGTCTTTTACTAGTACTAAACGTGCAAATTTAATTGAGAAGGTAAATGAGGCTTGAAAATATTAGAATTTTGGGCATCTTGCTCTGATACCATGTAAGGATTTTATAAGATCATTGGAGATGTTTTAAAAGCTTAAGCTATTGAATGGAGACGTGATTTAATATTTAATTATTGTCGACACCTAAATTTTGATGACTCGATCATTCATTAATTGTATAGAAAATGAGAGATTAGTTTTTAATCCCTAAACAAAAAAAAAACTAGAATTAAATTGCATAACACATAGTTTTAGGAGCATCTTTTAGTATTTTGCATTTGCATTGAACTAGCGACGAATGGATTCGAATTGATAGTTTTGAACTTTAATTTGACGAGTTGGACTAAGCTCACCAAGAGAGAGAATTGGCCCAAGCCTATTATTCATTAATGGCCGAAAATTGACCTATGAGGAATGACGAGTTGGACGATTAGTATATTTCGGAAAAATAATTGGTATTATTTTTCCAATATTCATTCAAAAGTATAGAAGGAAAATTTGGCCAACGAAAAGGAACAAAAGAAAGGATGATATGGCGCTTGATCTTTCATATATTCATGCAATATAAGGGAAATAAAGATAGAAAAACAAGAGGAAACTGAAATCAGCAGAATATTTCAATATGAGCATAATTCTTCGAACATTTGCGGTAGCCGATTCTCTTGTTTATAGGTGGAAAGAAATAAAAAGGAACCCTGTATAATTCAGTAAAGGAAAGTGGAGGCTTGATTTTTGTCTTGGACCAATCTTCTCGTGAATATAAAAGGAGGAGAATGGAGAGGCCAAAGGGAGGGAGATACACGGGGGCCACACAACTAACATTCACGGCTGCAATTGAGAGAAAAAGGAGCTGCAGCCCTAGTAGGGGTGTGCAACGGAAATCACCCAAACTGGGACCGGACCGGACTGAACCGGCCAGCTTTGGGCGGTTCCCACGGTCGGTGGCCCGGTTCCTGGTTTCTAACCTTGGAACCGACGGCCGGTTGGTCTGGTTCCCGGTTCCAAGGTGGGAACTGGACCGACCAGACCGGACTCAATTTTTTTATATATAATTTATATACATATATTATATAAACACATATAATATATAAATATTATATATGAAACTTATTGCAATTGGAATTGCAATTGAAGTAACAATTATGTGGCCAAGAGACCATCAAAACTTTTGTTGTTACTCTTTATTTATAGAGAAAACTTACTTATTAGTTTCATCTTCTACTTGATGTGGGACAAGGCTCTAGGAGTTCCTCACACTCTCTCTCTTGCTCCCCTCACTTGCAAACGACAAGGCACTTCAAGTCTCAAAGAGTCCCATATGGACTAAACATTCAAAGTATAGAAGAGAGATTGTCTATAAAACCTAAGCCAAGCACAATCTTTAATCACATTGTTCATGGCTTTTATGCTTAAAATTAAGTGTGAAACACATAAATTGTGATTGATATTCACGCAAGTGAAGTTTGAATATTTTGCACGTGAAAACATTTGTGAGTAGTTTTATTAGATTGCCCGAGAATCAAATTGGATTGATCAGTTCGGAGTCGTTCTTTAGTGAAAAAAGAAAGTGCCGATTTTGTTCGACCTGACCGGACCGGAACCTATGGTCCGGTCCAGTTCCCAGTCCTAGGACCAAACGGTCCGGTCCACGGTTCCCAAAATTGGGAACCAATTCTCCTAGTCCGGTTCCACCTTGGAGCCCGACCGAACCGGGAACTGATCACCCCTAAGCCCTAGAGAGAGAGGGAGAGAGAAAAGAGAGTCCTCTCTTAGCCGAACCAAGGAGACCCCATGTCACGCAAGACCCCTTGCTGTGGTGCCGCACTCGAGCCGCCTGAGTTGCCGCTGCACCGTCCTTGCCGCATCGCCCCCAGCAGCAACGACAGACTTGCTGCCGTGACCTCGCTACTACCGCAACAAGTTGCTAATCCGGTGCCGACCTCCTACTGTCGTGACCAAGCCTCAACAAGCCCCGCTTAACCGAGACGCTGAAGGAACTGCTGCCTTCCTCGTGCTCAACTGCTACTTGACTCGTTGCTCCCCCAACGAGACCGTAATTTCTCCTTGCATCAACCACCCGAGCAGCCACCATAGCCTCGACGATCCAGGATCCGCTGCTTCTGCTATACCACGAACCAGTGCACCCTAGGGATGCTTGAACCCCCATCACCATAGTTCAGAATGAACGAAGACTCTTGCGGGTTCCATATAGTGTGACGGTTTCGCGGAGGTCCAGGAAGGCCAAAATCTCCCGAACAACTTTGTTTTAGCAAGGAGATCGCCAAGAATTCGGATGCATGGCGACTACGGACATTGGGGAGAAGAATAGACAACACAATGTCACGCTACCTCCCCATGAACCCTGCCCACCAATACACCGCCGACCACTTCACACTGAGTCCCATATTGTAGGCCACCCACTGAGAATAGCAAGCCACCATGAGTCACGGTCCCAAACCGCCAATTGTCCGTCGACATTGACGCCGAACTCGAGCCGCCGTTGATCTTGTCTTGGAGCCGGTCCATTGAAGTTTTTCTTTTTGAAGGTTCATTGACCGTGACCCACCCGTCCTTGCTAGCCAAATGCGGTCATCCGCCAAGCCCCTTTCGCAAGCTGTGATCCAGTCCGATTCTGATCTAGTGTGTTCGAATTAGGTAACAATCTTTATCCAATTCAATTTGAATATTTCATTCCTTAATTTGGATTGATTGTTATTTAATATGTGATTTTTGAGATCTTAGGCATATCTAATTATGGCTTATTGATAAAGTTGATTTAATTATTAATTTGATCCGTAAAGATATTGGATCATTTTTTTAATTATTTCAACTTATTATTGGATAATTGTGTCGCCTAACATTGCGATAATCTTTAATTTGAGTCGTAAGATGATGGATCATTTTTTTTTTTATTATTATGATTGATTCTGGGTAAGTGCCCCATCAAGATCACGATATCCGTTAATTTAAGACACGAGAAGACGGATTATTTTTCTGGATATCGTAGTCTTTTATTTGAATCGTGATCGATATCTTGAATGATTTTGAAATTTTGTTTAGATAGAATTGCTCGCTTTGATGAATAAAACATACAAAAAAGATTGCATAGCATATCATATCATTAGATTGCATGATAGGACTAGTAGATATTTTCTCATTTTAATGCGTGTTCAAATAATATCTAGACTAGATATCAATTTTTAAATAGAACTCCATGTTGAGATAAGTTTATGAGATAAGATAGGATTTAGGTGAATCCATTTCCTAACTTAAACTAGACAACATCTCACTTTAGGTGTATTTCTACTTTAATTTATTTCTAGTTACGAATTTTAATAAAAATACCAAAAAAATTATATGCATTCATGTAGTTTTGGTCATTTTAGGTTGCTATATCATAGGTGCGTCACATGGTATGCATGTTAGGTTCATTTAACTAGAAATTGCTAGTCATTAGGTTTAGGTCATGTAGTTAAAGTGCATGTCACATAGATAAGTTGAAATTTCAAAATAATTAATACATCTAAATTCGGACTGAGATGTCAAGATTTTGGGATTTGAAATACCTAGACTAAACTAATGTATAACGCAAAAGATTGAAAAAAAAAAAATTCACATCCAGAGTGAAATGTTTAACGAAAAGAATTATGACATCTAGATTCAAATTGAGATGTTAAGATTTTGGAACTTGAAATACCTACATCCAAACTAAAGTATAACAAAAAAGATCGAAAAACATTCACATCCAAAGTGAAATGTTTAGATAAAATAATTAAGACATACAGATCCAGACTGAGATGTCAAGATTTTAGGACTCGAAATATCTAGATCCAAACTAAGGTATAATAAGAAAAATCGAAAAACATTCACATCCAGAGTGAAATGTTTAGATGAAAATAATTAAGACATCCAGATCCAAACTGAGACGTCAAGATTTTAGGACTCGAAATACCTAGATCTAAACTAAGGTATGATGAGAAAAATAGAAAAACATTCACATCTGGAATGAAATGTTTAGATGAAAGTAATTAATACATCTAAATCCAGACTAAGATGTCAAGATTTTGGGATTCGAAATACCTAGATCTAAACTAATGTATAACGCGAAAGATTGAAAAACATTCACATCCAGAGTAAAATGTTTAACGAAAAGAATTATGACATCTAGATTCAGATTGAGATGTCAAGATTTTGGAACTCGAAATACCTACATCCAAACTAAAGTATAACGAGAAAGATCGAAAGACATTCACATCTAGAGTGAAATGTTTAGATAAAATAATTAAGACATATAGATCCAGACTGAGATGTCAAGATTTTAGGACTCGAAATATCTAGATCCAAACTAAGGTATAATGAGAAAATTCGAAAAGCATTCACATCCAGAGTGAAATTTTTAGATGAAAATAATTAAGATATCTAGATCCAAACTGAGACGTCAAGATTTTAGGACTAAAAATACCTAGATCTAGACTAAGGTATGACGAGAAAAATCGTAAAAAATTCACTTCTAGAATGAAATATTTAGATGAAAATAATTAAGACATCTAAATCCAGACTGAGATGTCAAGATTTTGGGATTCGAAATACCTAGTTTTAAACTAAGGTATAACGAGAAAGATTGAAAATCATTCACATTCAGAGTGAAATGCTTAACAAAAAGAATTATGACATCTAGTTTTAGATTGAGATGTCAAGATTTTGGAACTCGAAATACCTATATCCAAACTAAAGTATAACGAGAAAGATCGAAAAACATTCACATCCATAGTGAAATGTTTAGATGAAAATAATTAAGACATTCAGATCCAGACTGAGATGTCAAGATATTGGGACTCGAAATATCTAGATCCAAGCTAAGGTATAATGAGAAAAATCAAAGAACATTCACATCCAGAGCCAAATGTTTAGATTAAACTAATTAAGACATCTAGATCCAGACTGATACATCCAAATCCAGACTGAGATGTCAAGATTTTGAGATTCGAAATACCTAAATCAAAACTAAGGTATAATGAGAAAAATCTAAAAATATTCACATCCAGAGCGAAATGTTTAGATTAAACTAATTAAGACATTTAGATCCAGACTGAGATATCAAAATTTTGGGACTCAAAATACCTAGATACAAACTTAGTTATAATGAAAACGATCGAAAAACATTCACATCCAGAGCGAAATGGTTAGAT
Source organism: Eucalyptus rudis (assembly GCA_019915205.1). NCBI lineage: Eukaryota > Viridiplantae > Streptophyta > Magnoliopsida > Myrtales > Myrtaceae > Eucalyptus > Eucalyptus rudis. The sequence goes on along the minus strand of JAHMTN010000224.1, from coordinate 750,514 downwards.
GAAAATAATTAAGACATCCAGATCTAGCCTGAGATGTTAAGATTTTGGGACTCGAAATATCTAGATTCAGACTAAGGTATAACGAGAAAAATCGAAAAACATTCACATCCAAAGTGAAATGTTTAGAAGAAAATAATTAAGACATCCAGATCCATACTGAAATGTCAAGATTTGGGAACTCGAAATACCTAGATCCAGACTAAGGTATAATGAGAAATATCAAAAAACATTCATATCCAGAGTGAAATGTTTAAGGAAAAGAATTATGACATCTAGATTCAGATTAAGATATCAAGATTTTGGAACTCGAAATACCCAGATCCAAACTAAGAATAACGATGAAGATCGAAAAACATTCACATCCAGAGTGAAATATTTAGATGAAAATAATTAAGACATTCAGATCCAGACTGAGATGTCAAGATTTTAGGACTCGAAATACCTAGATCTAAACTAAGGTATGACGAGAAAAATAGAAAAACATTCACATCCAGAATGAAATGTTTAGATGAAAATAATTAATACATCTAAATCTAGACTAAGATGTCAAGATTTTGGGATTGGAAATACCTATATCTAAACTAATGTATAACGAGAAAGATTGAAAAACATTCACATCCAGAGTGAAATGTTTAACGAAAAGAATTATGACATCTAGATTTAGATTGAGATGTCAAGATTTTGGAAGTCGAAATACCTACATCCAAACTAAAGTATAATGAGAAAGATCAAAAAACATTCGCATCCAGAGTGAAATGTTTAAATGAAAATAATTAAGATATCTAGATCCATATTGAGATGTTAAGATTTTAGAACTCGAAATACCTAGATCTAAACTAAGGTATGACGAGAAAAATCGAAAAACATTCACAACTAGAATGAAATGTTTAGATAAAAATAATTAAGACATCTAAATCAAGACTAAGATGTCAAGATTTTGGGATTCGAAATACCTAGTTCTAAACTAAGGTATAACGAGAAAGATTGAAAAACATTCACATCCTGAGTGAAATGTTTAACAAAAAGAATTATGACATCTAGATTCAGACTGAGATGTCATGATTTTGGAACTCGAAATACCTACATCCAAACTAAAGTATAACGAAAAAGATTGAAAAACATTCACATCGAGAGTGAAATGTTTAGATGAAAATAGTTAAGACATCCAAATCCAGACATAGATGTCAAGATTTTGGGACTCGAAAAGCAATATGACATCTAGATTCAGACTGAGATGTCAAGATTTTGGAAGGCAAAATACCTACATCCAAACTAAAGTATAACGAGAAAGATCGAAAAACATTCGAATCTAGAGAGAAATGTTTAGATGAAAATAATTAAGACATCCAGATCCAAACTGAGATATCAAGATTTTAGGACACGAAATACCTAGATCTAAACTAAGGTATAACGAGAAAAATCGAAAAACATTTACATCCAGAGTGAAATGTTTAGATTAAAATAATTAAGACATACAGATCCAGACTGAAATGTCAAGATTTTAGGACTCAAAATATCTAGATCCAAACTAAGGTATAACGAGAAAAATCAAAAAACATTCACATCCGGAGTGAAATGTTTACATGAAAATAATTAAGATATCCGGATCCAGATTGAGATGTTTAGATTTGGAAACTTGCAATACCTAGATCCAGACTAAACTATAATGAGAAATATAAAAAAACAGTCACATCCATAGTGAACTGTTTAACGAAAAGAATTATGACATCTAGATTCTGAATGAGATGTCAAGATTTTGGAACTCGAAATACCTACATCCAAACTAAAGTATAACGAGAAAGATCAAAAAAGATTCACATCCAAAGGGAAATGTTTCGATGAAAATAATTAAGACATCCAGATCCAGACTGAGATGATAAGATTTTAGGACTCGAACTACCTAGATCAAAATTAAGGTATGACGAGAAAAATTCAAAATCATTCACATCTAGAGTGAAATGCTTAGATGAAAATAATTAAGACATCCAGATCCAAACTGAGATGTCAAGATAAGGGAACTTAAAATACCTAGATCCAGACTAAGCTATAATGAGAAATATCAAAAAACATTCACATCCAGAGTGAAATGTTTAACGAAAAGAATTATGACATCCAAATTTAGACTAAGATGTCAAGATTTTGGGACTCTAAATACCTAGATCAAAACTAAGGTATAACGAGAAAAATCAAAAAACATTCACATCCAGAGAGAAGTGTTTAGATGAAAATAATTAAGACATCCAGATCCAGACTGAGATGTCAAGATTTTAGGACTCGAAATACATAGATCTAAACTAAGGTGTGATGAAAAAAATCGAAAAACATTCACATCTAGAATGAAATGTTTAGATGAAAATAATTAAGAAATCCAAATCTAGACTGAGATGCCAAGTTTTTGGGATTCGAAATACCTAGATCTAAACTAAGGTATAACGAGAAAGATAAAAAAAACATTCACATCCAGAGAAAAATGTTTAGATGAAAATAATTAAGACATCTAGGTTCAGACTAAAATGTCAAGATTTTAGGACTTGAAATACCTAGATCTAAACTAAGGTATGATGAGAAAAATCGAAAAACATTTACATCTAGAATGAAATGTTTAGATGAAAATAATTAAGACATCTAGATCCAGACTAAGATGTCAAGATTTTAGGACTTGAAATACCTAGATCTAAACTAAGGTATGATGAGAAAAATCGAAAAACATTCACATCTAGAATGAAATGTTTAGATGAAAATAATTAAGACATCTAAATCCAGATTGAGATGTCAAGATTTTAGGATTCGAAATACCTAGTTCTAAACTAAGGTATAACGAGAAAGATTGAAAAGCAATCACATTCAGAGTGAAATGTTTAACAAAAAGAATTATAACATCTAGATTCAGACTGAGATGTCATGATTTTGGGATTCAAAATACCTAGATCTAAACTAAGGTATAACGAGAAAAATCGAAAAAGATTCGCATCCAGAGCAAAATGTTTAAATTAAACTAATTAAGACATCTAGATCGAGACTGAGATGTCAAAGTTTTGGGATTCAAAATACCTAGATCCAAACTAAGGTATGACGAAAAAGATTGAACAACATTCACATCCGGAGCGAAATGTTTAGATGAAAATGATCAAGACATCTAGATCCAGACTGAGATGTCAAGATTTTGGGACTCGAAATATCTAGATCCAAACTAAGGTATAACGAGAAAGATTGAAAAGCAATCACATTTAGAGTGAAATGTTTAACGAAAAGAATTATGACATCTAGATTCAGACCGAGATGTCATGATTTTGGGATTCGAAATACCTAGATCTAAACTAAGGTATAACGAGAAAAATCGAAAAAGATTCGCATCCAAAGTGAAATGTTTAAATTAAACTAATTAAGGCGTCTATATCGAGACTGAGATGTCAAAGTTTTGGGATTCGAAATACCTAGATCCAAACTAAGGTATAACGAAAAAGATTGAACAACATTCACATCCAGAGCGAAATGTTTAGATGAAAATGATCAAGACATCCAGATCCAAACTGAGATGTCAAGATTTTGAGACTCGAAATATCTAGATCCAAACTAAGGTATAATGAGAAAAATCGAAAAACATTCACTTCTAGAGTGAAATGTTTAGATGAAAATAATTAAGACATCCAGATCCAAATTGAGATATCAGGATTTTGGAACTTGAAATACCTAGATCCAGACTAAGCTATAATGACAAATATATAAAAAAAAAAATTCACATCAAGAGTGAAATGTTTAACGAAAAGAATTATGACATCTAGATTCAGACTGAGATGTCAAGATTTTGGAACTCGAAATGCTTAGATCAAAACTAAGGTATAACAAGAAAGATCGAAACACAATCACATCCAGAGTGAAAAGTTTAGATGAAAATAATTAAGACATCCAATTCCAGATTGAGATGTCAAGAATTTAAGACTCAAAATACCTAGATCTAAACTATGGTATGATGAGAAAAATCGAAAAACATTCACATCTAAAATGAAATGTTTAGATGAAAATAATTAAGAAATCCAAATCTAGACTGAGACGCCAAGTTTTTGGGATTCGAAATACCTAGATCTAAACTAAGGTATGATGAGAAAAATCGAAAAACATTCACATCTAGAATGAAATGTTTAGATGAAAATAATTAAGACATCTAAATCCAGACTGAGATGCCAAGATTTTAGGATTCGAAATACCTAGTTCTAAACTAAGGTATAACGAGAAAGATTGAAAAGTAATCACATTCAGAGTGAAATGTTTAACGAAAGGAATTATGACATCTAGATTCAGACCGAGATGTGATGATTTTGGGATTTGAAATACGTAGATCTAAACTATGGTACAATGAGAAAAATCGAAAAAGATTCACATCCAGAGCGAAATGTTTAGATTAAACTAATTAAGACATCTAGATCGAGACTGAGATGTCAAAGTTTTGGGATTCGAAATACCTAGATCCAAACTAAGGTATAACGAAAAAGATTGAACAACATTCACATGCAGAGCGAAATGTTTAGATGAAAATAATCAAGACATCCAGATCCAGACTGAGATGTCAAGATTTTGCGAATCGAAATATCTAGATACCAACTAAGGTATAACGAGAAAAATCGAAAAACATTAACTTCTAGAGTGAAATGTTTAGATGAAAATAAATAAGACATCCAGATCCAGACTGAGATGTCAGGATTTTAGAACTTGAAATACCTAGATCCAGACTAAGCTATAATGATAAATATAAAAAAGCATTCACATCAAGAGTGAAATGTTTAACGAAAAGAATTATGACATCTAGATTCAGACTGAGATGTCAAGATTTTGGAACTCGAAATGCCTAGATCCAAACTAAGGTATAACGAGAAAGATCAAAACACAATCACATCCAGAGTGAAATGTTTAGATGAAAATAATTAAGACATCCAGATCCAGACTGAGATGTCAAAATTTTAGGACTCGAAATACCTAGATCTAAACTATGGTGTGACGAGAAAAATCGAGAAACGTTCACATCTAGAATGAAATGTTTAGATGAAAATAATTAAGACATCTAAATCCAGACTGAGATGTCAAGATTTTGGGATTTGAAATACCTAGATCTAAATGAAGGTATAACGAGAAAGATTGAAAAACATTCACATTCTGAGTGAAATGTTTAAAGAAAAGAACTATGACATCTAGATTCAAATTGAGATGTCAAGATTTTGGAACTCGAAATTCCTACATCCAAATTAAAGTATAACAAGAAAGATCGGAAAACATTCACATCCAGAGGGAATTGTTTAGATGAAAATAATTAAGACATCCAGATCCAGATTGAGATGTCAAGATTTGGGAACTTGAAATACCTAGATCTAGAAAGAGATGTGAAGATTTTAGGACTCGAAATACCTAGATCTAAAGTAAGGTATGACAAGAAAAATCGAAAAACATTCAAATCTAGAATGAAATGTTTAGATGAAAATAATTAAGACATCTAAATCCAGATTGAGAGGTCAAGATTTTGGGATTCGAAATATCTAGATCCAAACTAAGGTATAATGAGAAAAATCGAAAAACATTCACATCCAGAGTGAAATGTTTAGATGAAAATAATTAAGACATCTAGATCCAAATTGAGATGTCAAGATATGGGAACTTGAAATACCTAGATTGAGACTAAGCTATAATGAGAAATATCAAAAAACATTCACATCTGGACTGAAATGTTTAAGGAAAAGAATTATGACATCTAGATTCAGACTGAGATGTCAAGATTTTGGAACACGAAATGCCTAGATCCAAACTAAGGTCTAACATGGAATATCGAAAAACGTTCACATCTAGAGTGAAATGTTTGGATTAAAATAATTAAGACATCCAGATTCAGACTGAGAAGTAAAGATTTTAGATTCAAAATACCAGATCAAAACTAAGGTATGACGAGAAAAATTGAAAAACATTCACATCTAGAATGAAATGGTTAGATGAAAATAATTAAGACATCTAGATCCGGACTGAGATGTCAAGATTTTAGGACTCGAAATACCTAGATCTAAACTAAGGTATGACGAGAAAAATCGAAAAACATTCACGTATAGAACGAAATGTTTAGATGAAAATAATTAAGACATCTAAATCTAGATTGAGATTTCAAGATTTTGAGATTCGACATACCTAGTTCTAAACTAAGGTATAACGAGAAAGATTGAAAATCATTAACATTCAGAGTGAAATGTTTAACGAAAAGACTTATGACATCTAGATTCAGACGGAGATGTCAAGATTTTGGAACTCGAAATACCTACATCCAAACTAAAGTATAACGAGAAAGATTGAAAAACATTTACATCCAGAGGGAAATGTTTAGATGAAAATAATTAAGACATCCAGATCAAGACTGAGATGCCAAGATTTTAGGACTTGAAATACCTAGATCTAAACTAAGGTATGACGAGAAAAATCGAAAAACTTTCACATCTAAAATGAAATGTTTAGATGAAAATAATTAAGACATCTAAATCTAGAGGAAGACGATAAGATTTTGGGCTTCGAAATACCTAGATCTAAACTAAGGTATAACAAGAAAAATTGGAAAACATTCACAACCAGGGTGTAATGTTTAACGAAAGGAATTACGACATCTAGATTTAGACTGAGATTTTAAGATTTTGGAACTCAAAATACCTACATCCAAACTAAAGTATAACGAGAAAGATCGAAAAATATTCACATCCAGAGATAAATGTCTAGATGAAATTAATTATGACATCCAGATTCAGACTGAGATGTCACGATTTTAGGACTCGAAATACCTAGATCTAAACTAAGGTATGACGAGAATAATTGAAAAACATTCACATCCAGAATGAAATGTTTAGATGAAAATAATTAAGACATCCAGATCCAAACTGAGATGTTAAGATTTTAGGACTCGAAATACCTAGATCTAAACTAAGGTATGACGAGAAAAATCGAAAAACATTCACATCTAGAATGAAATGTTTAGATGAAAATAATTAAGACATTAAAATCTAGACCGAGACGGCAAGATTTTGGGGTTCAAAATACCTAGATCTAAGCTAAGGTATAATGAGAAAAATTGAAAAACATTCACATCCGGAGAGAAATGTTTAGATGAAAATAATTAAGACATCCAGATCCAAACTGAGAAGTCAAGTTTTTAGGACTCGAAATACCTAGATCTAAACTAAGGTATGATGAGAAAAGTCGAAAACATTCACATCCAGAATGAAATGTATAGATGAAAATAATTAAGACATCTAAATCCAGACTGAGATGTCAAGATTTTGAGATTCGAAATAGCTAGTTCTAAACTAAGGTATAATGAGAAAGATTGAAAAGCATTCACATTCAGAGTGAAATGTTTAACGAAAAGAATTATGACATCTAGATTCAGACGGAGATGTCAAGATTTTCGAACTCGAAATACTTACATCCAAACTAAAGTATAACGAGAAAGATCGGAAAACATTCACATCCAGAGATAAAGGTCTAGATGAAAATAATTAAGACATCCAGATTCAGATTGAGATGTCAAGATTTTAGGACTCGAAATACCTAGATCTAAAGTAAGGTATGACGGGAAAAATCGAAAAACATTCACATCCAGAGAGAAATGTATAGATGAAAATAATTAGTACATCCAGATCCAAACTGAGAGGTCAAGATTTTGGGACTCGGAATATCTAGATCCAAATTAAGGTATAACGAGAAAAATAGAAAAACATTCACATTTAAAGTGAAATGTTTAGATGAAAATAATTAAGACATCCATATCCAAACTGAGATGTCAAGATTTGGGAACTTGAAATACCTACATCCAGACTAAGCTATAATGAGAAATATCAAAAAACATTCATATCCAGAGTGAAATGTGTACGGAAGAATTATGACATCTAGATTCAGACTGAGCTGTCAAGATTTTGAAACTCGAAATACCTACATCCAAACTAAAGTTTAACGAGAAAGATCGAAAAATTGAAAAACATTCACATCCAGAGGGAAATGTTTAGATGAAAATAATTAAGACATCCAGATCCATACTAAGATATCAAGATTGTAGGACTCGAAATACCTAGATCTAAACTAAGGTATAACGAGAAAAATCGAAAAACATTCACATCCCGAGTGAATTGTTTAGATGAAAATAATTAAGACATCGAGATCCAGACTGAGATGTCAAGATTTTAGGACTCGGAATACCTAAATCTAAACTAAGGTATGATGAAAAAAATCGAAAAACATTGACATCTAGAATGAAATGTTTAGATGAAAATAATTAAGACATCTAAATCCAGACTGAGATGTCAAGATTTTGGGATTCGAAATATGTAGATCTAAACTAAGGTATGATGAGAAAAATAAAAAAAACGTTCACATCTAGAATGAAATGCTTAGTTGAAAATAATTAAGACATCTAAATCCAGACTAAGATGTCAAGATTTTGGGATTCGAAATACCTAGATCTAAACTAAGGTATAACGAGTAAGATTGAAAATCATACACATCCTAAGTGAAATGTTTAACGAAAAGAATTATAACATCTAGATTCAGACTGAGATGTCAAGATTTTAGAACTCGAAATACCTACATCCAAACAAAAGTATAGCGAGAAAGATCGAAAAACATTCACATCTAGAGTAAAATGTTTAGATTAAAATAATTAAGACATCTAAATCCAGACTGAGATGTCAAGATTTTCAGATTCAAAATGCCTAGATCTAAACTAAGATATAACGAGAAAAATCTAGAAACATTCACATCCAGCGTGAAATGTTTATATTAAAATAATTATGACATCTAGATCCAGACTGAGATGTCAATTTTGGGACTCGAAATACCTATATCGAAACTAAGGTATAATGAAAACGATCGAAAAACATTCACATCCAGAGCGAAATGTTTAGATGAAAATAATTAAGATATCCAGATTTAGACTAAGATGTCAAGATATGAGAACTTGAAATACCTAGATCCAGACTAAGCTATAATGAGAAATATCAAAAAACATTCACATCCAGAGCGAAATGTTTAACGAAAAGAATTAAGACATCTAGATTCAGACTATGATGTCAAGATTTTGGAACTCGAAATACCTAGATCCAAACTAAGATATAACGAGAAAAATCAAACAATATTCACATCCAGAGTGAAATATTAAGATGAAAATAATTAAGACATCCAAATCCAGACTAAGATGTCAAGATTTTAGGACTCGAAATGTCTAGATCCAAACTAAGGTATAACGAGAAAAATCGAAAAACATTCACTTCCGGAGTGAAATGTTTAGATGAAAATAATTAAGACATCTAGATCTAGACTGAAATGTCAAGATATGGGAACTTGAAATAACTAGATCCAGACTAAGCAATAAAGAGAAATATCAAAAACATTCACCTCCAAAGTGAAATGTTTAACGAAAAGAATTATGACAACTAGATTCAAGCTAAGATGTCAAGATTTTGGAACTCGAAATACCTAAATCAAAACTAAGGTATAACGAGAAAGATCGAAAAAATTCACATTCAGAGTGAAATGTTTACATGAAAATAATTAAGACATCCAAATCCAGACTGAGATGTCAAGATTTTAGGACTCGAAATACCTCGGTCTAAACTAAGGTATGACAAGAAAAATCGAAGAACATTCACATCTACAATGAAATGTTTAAATGAAAATAATTAAGACATCCAAACCTGGATTGAGAGGTCAAGATTTTAGGATTCGAAATACCTAGATCTAAACTAAGGTATAAGAAGAAAAATCGAAAAACATGCACATCCAGAGAGGAATGTTTAGATGAAAATAATTAAGACATCCAGATCCGGACTCAGATGTCAAGATTTTAGGGATCGAAATACCTAGATCTAAACTAAGGTATAACGAGAAAAATCGAAAAACATTCACATTCAGAGTGAAATGTTTAGATTAAAATAATTAAGACATCCAGATCCAAACTGAGTCAAGATTTTAGGACTCGAAATATCTATATCCAAACTAAAGTATAATTAGAAAAATCGAAAAACATTCACATCCAGAGGGAAATGTTTAGATGAAAATAATTAAGACATCTAGATCCAGACTGAGATGTCAAAATTTGGGAACTCGAAATACCTAGATCCAGACCAAGCTATACTGAGAAATATCAAAAAATATTCCCATCAAGAGTGAAATGTTTAACGAAAAGAATTATGACATCTAGATTCAGGCTGTGATGTTAAGATTTTAGAACTCGAAATACCTAGATCCAAACTAAGGCATAAGAAAAACATTCACATCCAGAGTGAAATGTTTAGATGAAATTAATTAAGACATCTAGATCTAGACTGAGATGTCAAGATTTTAGGACTCGAAATATCGAGGTCTAAACTAAGGTATGACGAGAAAAATCGAAAAGCATTCACATCTAGAATGAAATGTTTAAATGAAAATAATTAAGACATCCAAATCCAAACTAAGAGGTCAAGATTTTGGGATTGGAATTACCTAGATCTAAACTAAGGTATAACGAAAAAAATAGAAAAACATTCACATCCAGAGTGAAATGTTTAGATTAAAATAATTAAGACATCTAGATCCAGATTGAGATGTCAAGATTTTGAGACTCGAAATATCTAGATCCAAACTTAGGTATAATGAGAAAAATCGAAAAACATTCACATCCAAAGTGAAATGTTTTGATGAAAATAATAAAGACATACAGATCCGGATTGAGATGTCAAGATTTAGGACTTAAAATACCAAGATCTAAACTAAGGTATGACGAAAAAAATCAAAAAACCTTCACATCTAGAATGAAATGTTTAGATGAAAATAATTAAGACATCTAAATCCAGATTGATATGTCAAGATTTTGTGATTCGAAATACCTAGATCTAAACAAGGTATAACGAGTAAGATTGAAAAAAATCACATTCAGAGTGAAATGTTTAACGAAAAGAATTATGACATCTAGATTCAGACTGAGATGTCAAGATTTTGGAAATCGAAATACCTACATCCAAACTAAAATATAACGAGAAAGATCAAAAAACATACACATCCAGAGGTAAATGTTTAGATGAAAATAATTATGACATCCAGATCCAGACTGAGATGTCAAGATTTTAGAACTCGAAATACCTAGATCTAAACAAAGGTATAACGAGAAAAATCGAAAAACATTCACATCTAGAATGAAATGTTTAGATGAAAATAATTAAGATATCCAAATCCAGACAGAGACGTCATGTGACATCCAGTTTTTCGGGTTTTAATTTGACTGGATAAATAAGATCCCGTCTCATCGCTCGTCAATTTATTGACGGGTCCGAAATTTCAATAAAGAAATTATCGGAAGAAAATTTTGAAGCCCGAAAAGAATTAGAAAGGGAAAGAGAAAAGAAAAGAAAATTAGGGCTATTGTTTTATTTCTTTTCTCTCTCCCTCTCTTTTCCTTTCTTTTCTTTCTTTTTCTTTTCTTTTCTCTCTCTTCTCTCTCCTCTCCCCTTCCCTTCGTGCGGACGCCCCCCCCCCCCCCCCACCGAACACTTTCCCTAGCCAATTTAAAATTGGCTTCTCCTCTTTCCTTTTCCTTTCTTTTTTTTTTTTACTAGTCAAAGTTCTTTTCTCTCTCTCTCTCTCTCTCTCTCTCTCTCTCTCTCTCTCTCTCTCTCTTTCTTTTTCTTCTTCTTCCTCCCCACGCATCCGAAGAAGCGAACCAGAGGAGGAAGTTCGAGCAGGAGCCGCACGATCGCAGCTCCCTACTCGCCGCTCATCTCGCCGTCGCACCGCCGCGCCGCGCCCGCGCGCTCGCCACCGTCCGGCCACCCGTTCGTGCGCCCTCAAGCCGCGCGACCCAGCTCGGTTCCTCACCGACCAGCTTCCGTCCGGCCACCGTGGGCCACCGCATAGCCCCGCCGGACCTCCCCCTCGTCCCCCTCACCCTCCGCCGGCTTCCCCTCGCCGCCCTAGCCGCCGGAGCAACCCCGATCTGCTCCGTTCAGCCGCGACCAGCAAACCCACGAAGTGGGTATCCAGCTGGTTCGAGCTCGTTTTGGGCCATTTCCCGGCCCCGAACTCGAGACCCGCTTTGGGAAGAATTGTTCCTCGCGTCGCCGCCGTCGGATTGATCCGATTTGCGCGCGATTTGGTGAGTAATCTCACTAATCTTGGATTAGTTGGCTAATTATGCTTAAGGTTGGTTTAGTTTTAATTAATTATGTTTAGGTTGTTAGATTAGAATTAATTAGCAATTATTAGTCAATTGTGATGTGATTTAGATAAATTGATTGTGCAATTAGCAAGTAGACGTGGTCTACTAATTATTGGAAGTGCCTCGGGATTTTTCCCGACCCTTAGTGGGCTCCAATTAGGCTTTTCGGGCCTAAGTGGATTTTTTAGTATTTAAATATTAATTTTCGAAATTAAATTAAATAATTATTTATTTTCCGAAAATTCAAGGGAGATGGTTCGGAACCGGAATATTGTGCTGATGACTGTGGTCAAGTTCGTTTATTTAATCGGGCTTTATTTTGAGCCAAATGGGATTTTTTAATATTAAATATTTAATATTCGAAATTAATTAATTAATTATTTATTTTCCGAAAATTCAACTGAGATGGTCTGGAACCGGAAAATTATGCTGAGGACCGTGGTGAAGTCTGTTTATGTAATCGGGCTTTATTTTGAGCTAAATTGAATTTTTAATATTAATTATTTAATTTTCGAAATTAATTATTTAATTAATTATTTTTCAGAAATTAAGATGTTGATGGCCGACGACCAAAATCTCGTGCCGATCGTCGTGGCGCAGTCCGTTTATTTATTTGAGCTCTACGTTGTATGGAATTGAATGAATTGTGATATTTTAGGGATTTACCCCAAATTGATTGGAATTGATTGAGATTGAATTGTTGATTGATGAATGGCCAAATATGTTTATTCAGCATTTATAGTGCTTTGTTGAGTTGTAAAGGGAGTAGAATGATGAGAGTGAATCAGAAGTACTCTGGGATTGAACCAATCAGACACGGTGTATGGACCTACGTGGTTCGGTGATTGGGACATCACTGGCGAAAACGGCGCCTTAAAGAACGCACGTATCGGTCTAGTACTCACATTGTTATAGGCATGTATGGTTCGGTGACTGAGAGTGTCACTGGCGAAAACGGCGCCTTAAAGAACGCATACACTTGTCTATGAAATACATTGTTATAGGCATGTGTGGTTCGGTGATAAGGATATCACTGGCGAAAACGGCGCCTTAAAGAACGCACACAATTGTCTAGTGAGTACCTGGTTATAGGCATGCGTGGTTCGGTGATAAGGACATCACTGGCGAAAACGGCGCCTTAAAGAACGCACGCAATTGTCTATTGATAAAATCATGATAGGCATGTGTGGTTCGGTGATTTGGGATATCACTGGCGAAAACGGCGCCTTAAAGAACGCACACAGTTGTCTAGTGGATACGTCACCTTGGCGAAGTTGACGCCCGAGAGCATTGATGTGGCTCTGTGACCGAGTACTCGATGAAAGAATATATGGTGTGGAATCAATGACCTAGAATGGTCCGTCTGGCATGTAATCGACTAAGTCGATTGATCATTGTTTTAATCTGATGTTGTGAATTGATTGATTGAATGGGAAGGACCGTGAGTGGTCTGGTTGGAATATAATCGACTAGGTCGATTTGATCGATTGCTTCGATCGGTGATATGATTGCTTGGGTGCCTCCTATGAATTGTACTGACTTGCAGGTGGGATCTGAGACCAAGGTAAGTTCTCTGCCCTGTGCGTGTTTAGGCAGCCTTTAGTATGGTAGTTTACTAATCGGGCTTAGTGGGGTAGAACTTGCTGAGACGTAGTCTCATCCCGGTTGTGGGATATCATTTCAGGCCTTTAGGATGGCAGGACCTCCACCTCCTCGTCCTCGTATGCATTATGGCGTTCCGGAGCAAATTTCTGAGTTTGAGACCCATTTCCACGTCCACCCTCACCCGGAAGGATTGGTGTACGTTTTAGTCCAGTCAACCATATGGGTCAATGTGGGAGAGGAAGAACAAAGGCCCCATAAGTATAGGTCTTGGTACCGTGATTACTTTGATGGGCGTAGAGAAGGTCCTATCCCAGAAGAGGATGTGCCGTTTGATGTGATGGAAAAGGCATTTGGGGAAGGAACAGCCGATCGAGCGGAGGGATCGGTAGTAGATGTGAGGGATCAACGGCAGGAAGTGGAAGCTCCGGAGGAGGAAGAAGATTGGGGACCAGCTGAGGAGATGCCTGAAGATGAGCCGGCGTCGGAAGCCGAAGACGAAGCTGAAGAAGGGGATGATGATTGGGAGGAGAATGATCTAAGTGAAGAGGAGTCAGAGGAGGATCAGGATGATCCTGAGTATGACCCAGATGAGGATTGAAATCCCATCTTTTGCGAACCTTTTGTATAGGTGTAGATAGAGTGAGGCTTTGAGGTTGTGACTATTTTGTGAAGTGCTATGTTTAATGCCATGTATAAAAGTTTGGTTATAGATTTCAATATGAAAAATATAGCCTGCTTTTCTATCCCATCATTTTATTGTCTGGGGATTTTAACTGCTTCCGCATGTGCTTAATAAAAGAAAGGGTCGGCGATACATTGTCCTGGGATATCGCATATTAAAATCGACCAAAAGATAAGGATGTATGCGTGCTCGAGGATCGAGGCGTGACATCCTGTTTAAGTGGTATCAGAGCGAAGTTGAAGATTGGAGTGATAAGGAGCGTTGACCATGGGATAGTTAGTAGGAAAGGCTTTTAAATTCATGCTGGTGCATGTCTGTGTTAGCTGAATGCTAGAATTGATTGGTTGTGTGTGGATCGCTCATCTTCTAATCCAGTGTGGATGTAGAAGACGGGTTTCAGTGTAAAGACTGAACCATGAGCGAGCAGGAGCTAAGAACTCCTAGTAAGAGGACAATGTCCTCTGTGACTCGGGATAAAGCACTGACAAATGTCGGTACCCGAGGTAGTTGTGGCAGAGTGTTGGCTCTGGCCAGCTCGAGTGTAAGAGTACCACCGCAGGTTGGTACTTGTGTAGTAGCGTTGAATGATCCTAAGTTCGATAGGATCGTTTTGATGCTAGTGTTCCTTGGAAATTGGATAAGCCAAAGGCTCAGGATCGAACCGCCGTCAGTGTTGTAACCGCCGTGTCGCTTCACCTGTTGAGATCCAGAGTGGGGATATGATCTGGGATCGAGCCATCGCTTCCGAGTCGAAGTACAGATCCAGTTTAGGCAGAAATGGAAATCGGTCAGGGAAAAGATCGAAGTCGAGAGCGGTTCTAGTAGACCGATGGGACAACCAAAAAGAGTGTGCTGTCACTTGACAAGAGATAGAAGACTCACCATATAGGTGTCGAAATTATGGAAGAAAACCTGGATGAATTCAGTATCCAGGTATGGTGAGAAGTTTGGAAATGGAATCGACCTGGCATTAGATAGAGGAAGAGTGTTTTGGGAGAAAATTCTATTAGAGGATCGTAGTAGAGTTTTGATGAAGTTTGGGGAACTTCAGTTTATTGAAATAAGTGGAAGAAAAGGGGAATCACTAGTTATTGTTGTTTGAATTGAAAGGACCAATTGTGCAAGTGTGAGGATTGATGAATGAGGAATTCATGCATATTAGTGCATCGCTTTAAGGAACATCAGTTTTGTGGAAAGAGAAATGAAGATGGTTCATCGCAATCATGCATCAACCATTGTCAACTTAATTGGGTGACTTGTTATAAAGAGTGTGGATGTCTTCAAGAATTGACTTGAGGACAGGTTATTGTCAGTTGAGAACCAGGAAGGAGGTTATATTGAAGACGGCATTTCGCACTTGATTTTGTCTTTGTGAGAATAATGTAAAGCCATTTGATTTGAGGAACGCTCTAGCCGCTGTCATAGATTTGACAAATCGAGTGTTCAAAGAATATCTAGATCAATGGTGATCGTGCGGTGTAGCGACATTATAGGGTGTTCATTAAGTGTTGAGAATCACGAAATGCCCCTAAGAATGGTCGTGTGGTTACAGGTAAAGGAATCTTCATGGACCCAGCCAAGATCGAAGCAGTTGTTAATAGACCGAGACCGACATCAATGTCAAAGATCAGAAGTTGTGGGGATTTGATAGATTACTACAGAAGGTTTGTGAAAGAATTTTCAGCATCAGTATCATCATGGGCTTGACCTCTTGAGAAAGAAGAGAAATTCATTGGCATAGACAAGTACGAGGATAGTTTCCAGAGCTTCAGTAAGATCAGGCTACCGTACTTGTGCTAAACTTTTCATTTGGCTCTGGAAAGTATGAAATCTTTAGTGATGTGTCTTGCCAACGACTAGGTATGTATTGATACAACATGAGAATATTGTTGTATAACCGTCCCGCCAGTTGAGACCCAACAAGTTGAACATGAAACAGTGTCGTGAATCAGAATTTTGGCAGAACTATAATGATGTTATCTGGTATTATCTTGGGAGAATGAAAGAAGTAATTTATGTGTTAAGCCGAGAGTCTTCGATTATACATAAGCTGGCTAAAGTATAAACTTTACTTAAAAAGGGTTCGAAATTTGGTTTCAAATTTGAGGTAGGCTACCTTTTAAATTTTATAGCCACCCTCAAAATTTAACCAAATATTCAAGTTAGAATCGGCACCTAGTTGGCAGATAAAGAAATGTTCAAAGGATCTTATGAGAGGATACTAGTGAAAGAGAATCTGACTTTGAGATTTATGAGAATGGAAAGTTCAGGTTCCATGAGTGATTGAATACACTTGACGGTCTATAGTATTGCAGTTTTGACCAGATGGTGCAAATAAATCAGAATCGGCATCAGCTAAATTAGTAAGCTGATATGAAGATAAATATAGCTGAGCAGGTTGAAAGCGTCAGAGGTGTCAGTAAGTGGAAGTTCAGTAATGCGAACTGGGAGAATTTTTACCATCACTTGAGAGTCTCAAGTGGGAATGGAAATATATCACATTGTGATAGGCTTACTAAGGATTCAGGGGATTACTGATACCATTTGAGAATAGTGGTTGATCGATAAATGGAGTTGGTCCACTTTGGTACAGTACGAATAGATCTTGTTTTGAGTGTGTAACATCCAGATTTCGGGCTCTGATTTCGATTAGATAAATTGGGCATTTCATCGACGCGATTACAGTGTTTTTCTCTGAGTTGGCCACTCATGAGATAACTAGACTAGCTGGGTGAGTTATTAAGGACCTTAAGGCAAATAGACTTGAGAATTCGACCAATGATCGACTTCTCGACCGTGCTCATCTTTAGAGATCATTACGGCACAGTATAAAACCCGATTTGAAATCAAAGATAGATCGGTTCGACTGACATGAATGACCGATCATGGGTGACTCCACTAAATTGGAAAATTCTCATCGACTGACACTAATTTGATGTTTCTGTCGTTTTGGCGCCCTGTGTCCGTATTTGAATCTTTGAGATTTTCACGACAATCGAGAGTCGCCAATGGGTCGAGTGGGTTTATTGTGGCTCGAAGAAAATCGACCACGGGTCATTTGTCCTAAAAAGCTCCGAACACTACCCAGTAGCCTAGGTCACACTAAAAGCGTGTCGGAATGAAATTAACCGTCAATCTAAGTTCGATTTCAGAAATTGAAGATTATATCTTATTAGAGTGGGTATATTGAAGTGTGTGTGCATCAGATAATTCGCCGGCATGGAGTGCCGGGGATGAATTATATTTTGAATCTAGCTTAGAGATTATCAATTTGGCAAAGTTTTCAAAGGGTTCTTTATTAAGCAGTGTATAGCAGAGGGTACAGAATGTCAGTGGTGAAAAGAAAGTGAAGAAGATTTCAGGCCAAAGTCAGATCAGTAGTCAGTGATTGCAATTGCCAAGATCAGTGCCAGAGTTATATTAGATCTTGACCAGAGGTTCCCAGTTTCAGCAGACCAGTTAGATAGTTTCCTTTTAATCAGTGCAAAGCAGAGTGTACAGGATTTCAATCGGTTGAGATGAGATCGGAAATCAGAAAATCGCAAGTCCAGAGTCAGCTCAAAAATCAGTGTTTACAGTTGTCAGATCAATGTCAAAGTAAAGACTGCTCAGAACTGTCAGAAATTTTGAATCGTTGAGATTCAAAAATTTATTAGGGGGTCGAGAAAAAGAGATCAGATGTGGATGACAGAATGTCTTATGTGAGAAGCTCAGTTCAGTTGTTGGTTCAGAAAGAGCAGATTTTGTGTACAAAGATGATCTCCTTAGTCAAAGTGGTCAAACAACGCCACGAGACCGAATGATCAGCGTGGAAAAGTGAGACTCGATGAGACAGCAATACCCCCCACCTTTCGTTTATGGATTGATAAAGGTTTAAATTTCGAGGACGAAATTTTTATAAGAGGGGAAGAATTGTGACATCCAGTTTTTCGGGTTTTAATTTGACTGGATAAATAAGATCCCGTCTCATCGCTCGTCAATTTATTGACGGGTCCGAAATTTCAATAAAGAAATTATCGGAAGAAAATTTTGAAGCCCGAAAAGAATTAGAAAGGGAAAGAGAAAAGAAAAGAAAATTAGGGCTATTGTTTTATTTCTTTTCTCTCTCCCTCTCTTTTCCTTTCTTTTCTTTCTTTTTCTTTTCTTTTCTCTCTCTTCTCTCTCCTCTCCCCTTCCCTTCGTGCGGACGCCCCCCCCCCCCCACCGAACACTTTCCCTAGCCAATTTAAAATTGGCTTCTCCTCTTTCCTTTTCCTTTCTTTTTTTTTTTTACTAGTCAAAGTTCTTTTCTCTCTCTCTCTCTCTCTCTCTCTCTCTCTCTCTCTCTCTCTTTCTTTTTCTTCTTCTTCCTCCCCACGCATCCGAAGAAGCGAACCAGAGGAGGAAGTTCGAGCAGGAGCCGCACGATCGCAGCTCCCTACTCGCCGCTCATCTCGCCGTCGCACCGCCGCGCCGCGCCCGCGCGCTCGCCACCGTCCGGCCACCCGTTCGTGCGCCCTCAAGCCGCGCGACCCAGCTCGGTTCCTCACTGACCAGCTTCCGTCCGGCCACCGTGGGCCACCGCATAGCCCCGCCGGACCTCCCCCTCGTCCCCCTCACCCTCCGCCGGCTTCCCCTCGCCGCCCTAGCCGCCGGAGCAACCCCGATCTGCTCCGTTCAGCCGCGACCAGCAAACCCACGAAGTGGGTATCCAGCTGGTTCGAGCTCGTTTTGGGCCATTTCCCGGCCCCGAACTCGAGACCCGCTTTGGGAAGAATTGTTCCTCGCGTCGCCGCCGTCGGATTGATCCGATTTGCGCGCGATTTGGTGAGTAATCTCACTAATCTTGGATTAGTTGGCTAATTATGCTTAAGGTTGGTTTAGTTTTAATTAATTATGTTTAGGTTGTTAGATTAGAATTAATTAGCAATTATTAGTCAATTGTGATGTGATTTAGATAAATTGATTGTGCAATTAGCAAGTAGACGTGGTCTACTAATTATTGGAAGTGCCTCGGGATTTTTCCCGACCCTTAGTGGGCTCCAATTAGGCTTTTCGGGCCTAAGTGGATTTTTTAGTATTTAAATATTAATTTTCGAAATTAAATTAAATAATTATTTATTTTCCGAAAATTCAAGGGAGATGGTTCGGAACCGGAATATTGTGCTGATGACTGTGGTCAAGTTCGTTTATTTAATCGGGCTTTATTTTGAGCCAAATGGGATTTTTTAATATTAAATATTTAATATTCGAAATTAATTAATTAATTATTTATTTTCCGAAAATTCAACTGAGATGGTCTGGAACCGGAAAATTATGCTGAGGACCGTGGTGAAGTCTGTTTATGTAATCGGGCTTTATTTTGAGCTAAATTGAATTTTTAATATTAATTATTTAATTTTCGAAATTAATTATTTAATTAATTATTTTTCAGAAATTAAGATGTTGATGGCCGACGACCAAAATCTCGTGCCGATCGTCGTGGCGCAGTCCGTTTATTTATTTGAGCTCTACGTTGTATGGAATTGAATGAATTGTGATATTTTAGGGATTTACCCCAAATTGATTGGAATTGATTGAGATTGAATTGTTGATTGATGAATGGCCAAATATGTTTATTCAGCATTTATAGTGCTTTGTTGAGTTGTAAAGGGAGTAGAATGATGAGAGTGAATCAGAAGTACTCTGGGATTGAACCAATCAGACACGGTGTATGGACCTACGTGGTTCGGTGATTGGGACATCACTGGCGAAAACGGCGCCTTAAAGAACGCACGTATCGGTCTAGTACTCACATTGTTATAGGCATGTATGGTTCGGTGACTGAGAGTGTCACTGGCGAAAACGGCGCCTTAAAGAACGCATACACTTGTCTATGAAATACATTGTTATAGGCATGTGTGGTTCGGTGATAAGGATATCACTGGCGAAAACGGCGCCTTAAAGAACGCACACAATTGTCTAGTGAGTACCTGGTTATAGGCATGCGTGGTTCGGTGATAAGGACATCACTGGCGAAAACGGCGCCTTAAAGAACGCACGCAATTGTCTATTGATAAAATCATGATAGGCATGTGTGGTTCGGTGATTTGGGATATCACTGGCGAAAACGGCGCCTTAAAGAACGCACACAGTTGTCTAGTGGATACGTCACCTTGGCGAAGTTGACGCCCGAGAGCATTGATGTGGCTCTGTGACCGAGTACTCGATGAAAGAATATATGGTGTGGAATCAATGACCTAGAATGGTCCGTCTGGCATGTAATCGACTAAGTCGATTGATCATTGTTTTAATCTGATGTTGTGAATTGATTGATTGAATGGGAAGGACCGTGAGTGGTCTGGTTGGAATATAATCGACTAGGTCGATTTGATCGATTGCTTCGATCGGTGATATGATTGCTTGGGTGCCTCCTATGAATTGTACTGACTTGCAGGTGGGATCTGAGACCAAGGTAAGTTCTCTGCCCTGTGCGTGTTTAGGCAGCCTTTAGTATGGTAGTTTACTAATCGGGCTTAGTGGGGTAGAACTTGCTGAGACGTAGTCTCATCCCGGTTGTGGGATATCATTTCAGGCCTTTAGGATGGCAGGACCTCCACCTCCTCGTCCTCGTATGCATTATGGCGTTCCGGAGCAAATTTCTGAGTTTGAGACCCATTTCCACGTCCACCCTCACCCGGAAGGATTGGTGTACGTTTTAGTCCAGTCAACCATATGGGTCAATGTGGGAGAGGAAGAACAAAGGCCCCATAAGTATAGGTCTTGGTACCGTGATTACTTTGATGGGCGTAGAGAAGGTCCTATCCCAGAAGAGGATGTGCCGTTTGATGTGATGGAAAAGGCATTTGGGGAAGGAACAGCCGATCGAGCGGAGGGATCGGTAGTAGATGTGAGGGATCAACGGCAGGAAGTGGAAGCTCCGGAGGAGGAAGAAGATTGGGGACCAGCTGAGGAGATGCCTGAAGATGAGCCGGCGTCGGAAGCCGAAGACGAAGCTGAAGAAGGGGATGATGATTGGGAGGAGAATGATCTAAGTGAAGAGGAGTCAGAGGAGGATCAGGATGATCCTGAGTATGACCCAGATGAGGATTGAAATCCCATCTTTTGCGAACCTTTTGTATAGGTGTAGATAGAGTGAGGCTTTGAGGTTGTGACTATTTTGTGAAGTGCTATGTTTAATGCCATGTATAAAAGTTTGGTTATAGATTTCAATATGAAAAATATAGCCTGCTTTTCTATCCCATCATTTTATTGTCTGGGGATTTTAACTGCTTCCGCATGTGCTTAATAAAAGAAAGGGTCGGCGATACATTGTCCTGGGATATCGCATATTAAAATCGACCAAAAGATAAGGATGTATGCGTGCTCGAGGATCGGGGCGTGACACGTCAAGATTTTGGGATTCGAAATACGTAGATCTAAACTAAGGTATAACGAGAAAAATCGAAAAACATTCACATCCAGAGAGAAATGTTTAGATGAAAATAATTAAGACATCCATATTTAGACAAAGATGTCAAGATTTAGGACTCAAAATACCTAGATCTAAACTAACGTATCACGAGAAAAATCGAAAAACATTCACATCCAGAGTGAAATGTTTAGATTAAAATAGTTAGGACATCTAGATCGAGACTGAGATGTCAAAATTTTGGGACCGGTAATACCTAGATCCAAACTAAGGTATACCAAAAAAGATTAAAAAACATTCACATCCAGAGCGAAATGTTTAGATGAAAATAATTAAGATATCCAGATCTAGACTGAGATGTCAAGATTTTGGGACTCGAAATATCTAGATCCCAACCAAGTTATAACGAGAAAGATCGAAAAACATTCACATCTAGAGTGAAATGTTTAGATGAAAATAATTAAGACATCCAGATGCAGACTGAGATGTCAAGATTTGGGAACTTGAAATACCTAGATCCAGACTAAGCTATAATGAGAAATATCAAAAAACATTCAAATGCAGAGTGAAATGTTAACGAAAAGAATTATGACATCTAGATTCAGACTGAGATGTCAAGATTTTCGAACTCGAAATACCTAGATCCAAACTAAGGTATAATGAGAAAGATCGAAACATTCACATCCAGAAGGAAATCTTTAGTTGAAAATAATTAAGACATCAAGATCCAGACTGAGATGTCAAGATTTTAGGACTTGAAATAGCTAGATCTAAACTAAGGCATGACGAGAAAAATCGAAAAACGTTCACATCTTGAATGAAATGTTTAGATGAAATAATGAAGACTTCTAAATCCAGATTGAGATGTCAAGATTTTGGGATTCGAAATATCTAGATCTAAATTAAGGTATAACGAGAAAGATTGAAAAACATTCACATCTTGAGTGAAATGTTTAACGAAACGAATTATGACATCTAGTTTCAGACTGAGATGTCAAGATTTTGGAACTCAAAATACCTATATCCAAACTAAAGTATAATGAGAAAGATCGAAAAATATTTACATCCAGAGTGAAACGTTTAGATGAAAATAATTAAGACATCCAGATCCAGACTGAGATGTCAAGATTTTATGACTCGAAATACCTAGATCTAAATTAAGGTATGACAAGAAAAATCAAAAAACATTCACATCTAGAACGAAATGTTTAGATGAAAATAATTAGGACATCCAAATTCAGACTGAGATGTCAAGATTTCGGGATTCAAAATACCTAGATCTAAACTAATGTATAACGAGAAAAATCGAAAAACATTTATATCCAGAGTGAAATGTTTAGATTAAAATAATTAAGCATCCAGATCCAGACTGAGATGTCAAGATTTTGGGACTCGAAATACTTAGATCCAAACTAAGGTATAACAAAAAAGATAAAAAAAAAAAAAATCACATCCAGAGTGAAATGTTTAGATGAAAATAATTACGACATCCAAATCCAGACTGAGATGTCAAGATTTTCAGAATCAAAATACCTAGATCTAAACTAAGGTATGACGAGAAAAATATAGAAACATTCACATCCAGAGTGAATTGTTTAAATTAAAATAATTAAGACATCTAGATCCAGCCTAAGATGTCAAATTTGGGACTCGAAATACCTAGATCCGAACTAAGGTATAACGAAATCAATCGAAAAACATTTACATCCAGAGCGAAATGTTTAGATGAAAATAATTAAGACATCAAAATCCAGACTGAGATGCCAAGATTTTGGGACTCGAAATATCTAGATCCAAACTAAGGAATAACGAAAAAAAATCGAAAAACATTTACATCCAGAGTGAAATGTTTAGATGGAAATAATTAAGACATCGAAATACCTAGCTTTAAACTAAGGTATGATGAGAAAAATCGAAAAACATTCACGTCTAGAATAAAATGTTTCGATGAAAATAATTAAGACATCTAAATCCAGATTGAGATGTCAAGATTTTGGGATTCGAAATACCTAAATCTAAACTAAGGTATAACGAGAAAAATCGATAAACATTCACATCCAAAGTGAAATGTTTAGATTAAAATAATTAAGACATCCAATTCTAGACTGAGATGTCAAGATTTTCAAATTCAAAATACCTAGATGTAAACTAAGGTTAAAGAGAAAAATCTAGAAAGATTCACATCCAGAGTGAATTGTTTAAATTAAAATAATTAAGACATCTAGATCCAGACTAAGATGTCAAATTTGGGACTGGAAATACCTAGATCCAAACTAAGGTATAACGAAAACAATCGAAAAACATTTACATCCAGAGCGAAATGTTTAGATGAAAATAATTAAGACATCCAGATCCAGACTGAGATGTCAAAATTTTAGGACACGAAATACCTAGATCTAAACTAAGGTATAACGAGAAAAATCGAAAAACATTTACATCCAGAGTGAAATGTTTAGATGAAAATAATTAAGACATCCAAATCCAGACTGAGATGTCAAGATTTAGGACTCGAAATACCTAGATCTAAACTAACGTATCACGAGAAAAATCGAAAAACATTCACATCTAGAAAGAAATGTTTAAATGAAAATAATTAAGACATCTAAATCTAGACTAAGATGTCAAGATTTTGGGATTCGAAATACCTAGATCTAAACTAAGGTATAACGAGAAAAATCGAAAAACATTCACATCCTAAGTGAAATGTTTAGATTAAAATAATTAAGACATCTAGATCTAGACTGAGATGTCAAGATTTTGGGACTCAAAATACCTAGATCCAAACTAAGGTATAATGAAAAAAATCGAAAAACATTCACATCTAGAGCGAAATGTTTAGATGAAAATTATTAAGACATCTAGATCTAGACTAAGATTCAAGATTTTGGGACTCGAAATATCTAGATCCAAACTAAGGTATAAGGAGAAAAATCGAAGAACATTCACATCCAGAGTGAAATGTTTAGATGAAAATAATTAAGACATCCAAATCCAGATTGAGATGTCATGATTTTGAGATTCGAAATACCTAGATCTAAAGTAAGGTATAATGAGAAAAATCTAAAAACATTCACATCCAGAGTGAAATGTTTAGATGAAAATAATTAAGACATCTAGATCCATATTGAGATGTCAAGATTTGGGAACTTGAAATACCTAGATCCAGACTAAGGTATAATGAGAAATATCAAAAAACATTCACATCCAGAGTGAAATATTCATATGACATTTAGATCCAAACTGAGATGTCAACAATGATTTGAAAGATTTTGGTGAAATCCACAAACTCTCAATTTCTTAAAAGGAACTTGGGCTATAGATGCACACCGAGTCGATGAAAAGGACTCTTGGCTACAAAAGCATGCCAGGTCAATATAAAGGACATTTGGCTACCGAAGCATGCCGGGTCGATAAAATGGACTTTAGGCTACAAAAGCACGCCAGGTCAATATAAAGGACACCGGGCTACGGAAGCATGCTGGGTCAATGAAAAGGGTTTCAGGCTACGAGAACACGCCAAGTCAATTACTTGTAAAGGTAAAATTCAAGAATGTTTGAGACGAATCTCGAGACTTTATGGAGTAACTTGAACATCAAGTATTACTCGGTCTTCAAGGAAATATCAACCTGAATGAGAAACATCTTTTCCAAGACCCGTATCTTTCTACGGTTGCCTATTAGAGCAACAAACATTGTCTAGAATCCATATCATTCTACGGTCGCCTTAAATGGGAAATCACTTTCTCGAACCCGTACCTTTCTACTGTCGTCTGAATGGGAAACTGCTTTTCCATGACTCATACCTTTTATGGTTGCTTGAATAGGAAACAGATATTGTCTAGGACCAATACCATTCTATGGTCGTCTAAACGGGAAAACACTTTCCAGGACCCATACCTTTCTATGGTTGCCTGAATGAGAAACAGCTTTTCCAAGACTCGTACCTTTCTACGATCGCCTGAATGGGGTTTTGCTTGACTAGGACTCGAACCTTTCTTCGGTCACCTAGCATTGCGGCATAAATCATCTGACCAGGACCTGAACCTTTCTCCAGTCACCTTAATCATAATGAATCTAGAGAAAAATCTTTAGGGGACATCTCGACTGAGTCGAGTGTTGGTGCACTTGAGAGAGAATACCTGCACAATGACAGATATTTAAAGTATGAGTAGAGATATACTTAAATGATGATATCTCTAATTCTTGGGGTTATGTCTCTTGTAATTCCTTAGATATCCTATGGAGGTCTCCCACCTTTTACCAAGTTTTGGAACACCGAGGACACACCTTGAATGTTCGTGAAGGTTTCTCATATCATGAGGCATTCTGAAAGAAACCTGAATGTCAGGGGCTCTTGGGCCTTCGAGAAAATATTACCTGTTAGACATGATTAGAGCAAAAATGCATTCACCAAAGCAATTAAGGCTATTGTGGAATGCACACTTCAAAATCCACTGAAATTTTTATCAATTCAATCAAGGCTATTCTGGAATGCACACTTCAAACCGTTACAAAGTGTAACGAACACAAATGAAACCTTTATCAGAGTAAAGCTAAAATAGCTCCCACTAAACAACAGTATCCGAAGATACTCCTAGGCCCATGCTAATGGCATGTCACTCAAATACACTTGGGCGTAGGCCTTTAGTTAGTGGATCTGCAACCACATTATCTGTGAAAATATATTATATTAAAACGTCACCTTTCTGTACCATTTGCTTTTGGTCAAAAATTTTGACCACCATATATTTAGACCCCTTGAGACCTCTATAGTAAATAAATAATACTACAAATTTGTTATCTCAATACTACCGTATGGATCTATCCATAAAGTTAAAACGATCAACTCCTTCATGAGGTTTTGGAGCCTAAAAGCCCAAGTAACAGCCTAAAAGAATGTTACTAACACTACTTATATAGTATAAGATGACATAGAACTTTATTTACTGCACTTATTGCTAACATAAATATGTATTCCGTTATTGATTGCATGTCATTAAAACAGCCAGCAAAATTTACATCTAAATACCCTATTAACTGCAAGAATTGAACATGTCTATAAATTAGAATATAATCTCTTGTCTTCTTTAAGTACCTTAAAATCTTCTTGACAACAACCCTAGTGATCATGTCCTGGATTTGACCGATATCTACCTAAAGTCCCGTCACAAAGACAATATTTAGTCTAGTGCAAATTCGAGCATACATTATACTTTTAAATGCACTGACACAAGGTACACAATTTAATTAGATTTTCTCAATATCCAAATAAGGACAATGTGATAGATTTAGTCCATCACCCTTAACAACATGAGCAATTCCTGGCTTGCAATAATGTATATTGAATATTTCTAATATATAATCAGCAAATGTCCTACGAGAAAATCAATATAATATCGCAAAAACAATCCTTACAGATCTCAGTATAAAGAATATAAGATGTCTCAAGATCACAACTTGTAAGCAAAATATTATGTACATAAAGTATGAGAAAAAATAAATTTCCTCCCACTAATCTTGCAGTATATTGAATTATTGGTTCCCAATTGAATAAAATAACAACACCATGAAACTTTAATAATATTGTCTGGAAACTTACTTAAGACCATGAATTAGAACTTTTCAGTCTACACACAAGTTTATTTGAATCTGCTGCAAAATCGTCCAATTGCACAATATAGATTTTGTATCTATTTGGCGTAACTCCATATATAAATAAATAAATAAACTATTAATGCCACATTCACTCTGAAAGAATCTTTTAAAGAAATAGTTATTTCTTCAATATAAACAATCCACCCCTCTTTCAGAGTGAAAACTTTAGCTACCAGCTTGGCTTTAAATGTCCTCCATCTTTCTTTGAAATCTTTTAGTTTTGTACGCCAATTTGCAACTAATAAACTTGTGATCTTTAGACAAGTCAGTAAGTTTCCAAACATGTTTCACAAATTGTATATCGCTTTTTATGGCATCTAATCACATACTTAATTGAGAACAAGAAACGACATTTATATAAGTTGCTAAAACAACCATGTAGTGGATATTATAATCATGCTCTCACAAATAGACTATATAATATGATGATATAACTGATCGTCTTTCCCTAACAAATCTCCTTAATAAAGCTGCAACCACTTCATTCTGTACTTAAGAGGTTTAAGAAATTTCATTATAAACTATATCAAGAATAGTACCTTGAACCTCAACAAGTTTAGTTTATGATACAAGAGATTCCATAATTATTTGTATAGGTAAAGACAAAAACATAGTAACCTCCATCATACTATTATCTTTAATAGTCTGAGAGCAGCTATCCTCTACAATTACATCAATCTTTAAAAACTTTAGAGTATGTGATTCTATAATTCTTGTATCTTCTTTAGGGTCATAAAATAAATACCCCTTTAACAATTTAGATAAGATACAAAATAATTCCGAGTGGATCTGAATTCCAACGCACTTAATATTGGATTAGACAACCACACTTTTGCATAACACCTCTAAATTTTATATGATTCAAGTAATTTATGTCTAGTCTATAATTCAAAAGAAGTTTATGAAACAACTTTGATAAGAGACACCTTTTGTATATGAAAAAAAATGCTTTCATAATATCAGCCCACAAAAGACCAGATAAATTAGTCTTACTAATCATACTCATCACCATGTTCAATATGGTGCATTTATGCCTTTCGACCAAATCTTTTTGTCATAATTTTCAGGTATAGTAATTAAATTACCACGCTAGAATCTACCAAGTATTTGACAAATGACCCTTTATGCTATTTCGCATTGTCATACTTGCCAAAATACTCATGGCCACTGTTGAACCTGACAACCTTTTAAGACCTTTATCTCGGTCATTTTCCTTAAATAGAAAACTTTCAGAAACAACATTTTAATCATATACTAGATGTATATGTCATTAGGATTTAAACACAATCTTTACAGATATGTCCTAATTTCAATATCAGATAAGACATAATTTCGAGCAACTAAGGCTTCCATCATCTTATAGCAGTGCAGTATGCAAGCAAACCTCTTTTCAAGTGTTCAAGAATGGAACGCTTCATGGACAGTAATCAAATTCAATTGCGCTTTTATCAAGTAACAAATTATATGTCCATAACTTAAAAATTGAAGCAGTAAAAACCTCAGTAATAATGAAGTTATTAATTACAGAAAAGGTGACTGAAAAATAAGC
Source organism: Eucalyptus rudis (assembly GCA_019915205.1). Classification (NCBI taxonomy): domain Eukaryota; kingdom Viridiplantae; phylum Streptophyta; class Magnoliopsida; order Myrtales; family Myrtaceae; genus Eucalyptus; species Eucalyptus rudis. Next base: position 721,431 of record JAHMTN010000224.1, on the reverse strand, counting down.
AATATATATAATTAGCATCATGTGAGCATCATGTAACTTGACGTACAAGTACACATCCAGAGAATTACACGCATAATCATATAATCACCTTTGGGCAGAATACATGACATGCAGTTGTACACTCTCCACATGATAGCGGTTATGAGAATATATTCTAATCTTCGTAAATTCATCACCTTTGGGTAGATGAACTGTTGGGATCGGTCAATCCTCTACCACACCATCATGTATCCCTTTATGAACTAATACACAATCACCTCCTTTGGGAGTATGACCACGCATTAGACCAGGAGACATCCTAATCATCATACGAGACCGAAATTTCTCAAACCCAATCAAGTGTGCCACTTTGGCGGTCACTACTCAATTGAATCATTGAAATTCTCTCATACCAGGGATATGAACGTTACTACTCATATACATCATATACATGTGATTTTAACTTTAGTAATAGTGGCATGTTATCACTAAATCACATATCATGCTAATTACATTGCTTTATCAATTAATAAAAAATTAATCATATATATATATATATATATATATATATATATATATATAGCGAACTTGAAAGACAGATTCCAATGAGATCACTGATCTCAGCAACACAAGAAAATTCTCATAACATAGAAGTAAGCATCTCTTGTGCACCCCGATTACTGATTACTAAAACAACATTAAAAAAAATGCCGATCCAAAGTATCCCTCACAAGTTAATATAAATAGCAATACATGGTACTCCAGATTGACAAGCTTGATAGCTGATCAATTATTGCTTATGAGTTTCATAAGGCAAAACATGACTCCAAGACCAATAGTTGATTTATTAACCAATTTTAAGCAACAAATTATCATTGCATCAACTAGAGACCTATAATATTAAGTCAAAAAACATAACAAAATATCTAAAATTTAACAGTAGATATTATTGCTATGCGTAAATATTGTCATACTCCTTAACTATAAAAAGATATTCAACTTAATAGACATTAACAAGTGACCAGATGAGTTCATGTATAATATGCAGTAACTTAATTGACATGCATTACCCACATTCAGCAGATGTGTCAATCGGTACAATCAGTTTGGTCACGAGTTCTTAAAACATCCATTATTCAAAGATTACCAGCGTGTCAAGGAGTATGCTTGAGAACAAAAGTTTCATAACATTTACTGTTTCTTATCAGCTCAATACATAACTCAAATACTATCTCATACTGATTTTATCTCATTAAGCTAGCTTCAGTTCACAATTAAGTTTAATTTTTATTGATGAATCACACCATTATAATGTTTATGTGATAACATACCTGTAACCCAACACTTATATTTTCAATTTCACAGAAAATATAAGAAAAATACGCAAAAATACACTAAAAATAAACATATTTAGGGTTCCGTATGTATTTTCACATCCATAAAATTATCAAACATATAAAATAAATATACCACGAGATAGGAAATCACCATACGAGTCCAACGCCGCTAGCCATGCGCTGATCGGAGCCTTCACACGCCCACACGCGCCGCTTGAGTGCGCAACGCGTGGAGCTCACGTGCGGCGCACGTTCGATGCCCAAGTGGCGCATGGCCGCGTGTGGGAGCGCGTGCAGCCTCCTCCGGCGACATGCCGCCGACCGTCTTGCTCGTCTCGTCGAGCCCAGTCCGAATTTGTAATTTAATTTTATTTTTTTTGAACAAAAAGTCTTGAAAATCACAAATTAGGGCAAAAACTTTATGCATTCAAGTTCTAGGGTTACAGTTGCTTTGATACCACATGTTGTACGCAAATTGCGCAACCCTAAGATCTCCATAACTAGAACAAGAACATATATAATTGAGTAGAAAGATTAACGCATTTGTTTTGGGATCCATTGAACATAAAGCTGAAGCAGAAAAGGGATTACCCACTCATCAAGGGGATCCACTGTTCTTGAAGCGAAAGCGGAAACACAATCTTTCACGCGCAAGGCCTTCTCCTCTATTGCCCTCTATATCACTGGCTCAATAAGGCGGCCCCCTCACGTGTAGCGTTAGGTAAACGCCCCTTAGGTGAGGATACATGTGAGAATTAGGGTTAGAGGAGAGACTTGAGCACTATTTATAGAGTTTCCAGCTAGTCCCCCTCATTACGAGCTAGGCTCAACTCGGCCCACACTAGCCAGCCCATATTAGACTAATTAAGAAACCTTCTATCTCACTTTAGATCAACCCTGTTTTATGGTAACTGTAAAAACAGTAAATTACAATATCAATTAATTTAGTCCACAATAGGAAAACTTTTACAGTTTGAAGGAGGGGATCGCCATGAGAGAGGTCTTGAGAGAGTTCTGGAGAAGAGTAGATGGAATTTTGCTCATGATGGGTTTTGAGATGCTTCGGCAATCTTCTGTAATTTACCATAAAAAGATTACTAAATAGGGACATTCACCTTTTTAATGACACGTGGTCCATTTGATTCATCTGTATTAATCAATCTCATCTTCTTATCATAGAGCACACTCGAACGTCGAGTAAATGCATGATTTGCCATCATTTTAGTAAATCCTTCGCCAAGTAAGATTTCTTTGATGAAAAATTGTTAAGAAGTATTTGAAATTTAGATTTTAAATGTCTATTCAGATAGTTCCAAGTTTTTTTTTTTTAAAGATAAGTTATCAATCGAATAAAGTGTAAAAAAAAAAATATAAACTTATTATATTTATGTCATTTAGTTCTAAACCTTTTGATTTAGTACCAATTTAGTTATTCTGAGAAATTTTGTCTAGATACTGCTGATGTGAACGTCGGTTGGCTTACATGGCATCGCTAGTACTAACAAGGACAGTTTTAAATTTTAAATAATTTTTTGATTTTTTGATTTTTTCTATCATTTTTTCTTTCCTTTCTTCTTCATTTTGCTGGTGATCGGCCATTGGCCATGCGCAATGGTTGGGTCAATTGGCCTTGCCTAGCCTTGGCAAGGTCGAGCCTCGGTGAGAGCTACCCTGGCATAGGCCAGGGTCTGCCTCACCTTGGCCAAATCTGGTGAGGTGAGCCTACCTAGCTATCGCTTGTGGTCAGTCGCCAACAAAAGAAGGAAGAAAGGAGAGACACAAAGAAAAAAGAAAAAAAAAAAAGAAAAAAGAAACAAAATAATAAAAATTTAAAAGTTTAAAAAATTATTAGAATATTATTCCACGTTAGCACTGGTGGTGCCACATTAGTCAGCTAGTGTCCATGTCAGCAATGTCCAACTAAAATTTATCGGAAAGATTTAATTAATATCAAATCAAAAGATTTAGGACTAAATTGACATTGATTCAATAGATTTATAACTAAATTGACATTCATACAATGATTTATGATTTTTCTGACACTTTTCTCCTATCGATCATAGAGTATCCACAATTTAATTATTACTTATTTTAATAAATAGAACTTGGAAGAACCTTGCTAGTTGAAATGTGAGATTGGCAATTTCTTACCAACAATGGCTAGAAATGGAAAAGAAGAAAGGAAACTACCATTGATCATGCATATTAGCGATCATTTCTAAACAATGAATTTGTTTGTCATAGTTGAAAAGCCCATTTCGAAAACTTAAACTGATAGATGCACAAAAAAGAAAATGTAAAGTATACACGAAATAAACTAGAGCATAATTTAGCTCTGGTATTATGATAAAAGATTCAACTTAAAAGCTTGAACTGATGATAGAGGGAGAGGAAATGTATATAAAATGTAGACAAACCTCACCATCAAGCAATATGAAATATTTCAACAATCATACTTTTAAAAAAAAAAAATTGAGATTGAACTAACTAATAATTTGCTTCATATGTCTCGTAATTATAAGAATCATACAAGCTCCCATCTGTGGGGGCAAATGTATAATACAAGCTTCTAAACAAAGGAGGCATGACAGGATCATATCATTAGCCACGAGTCTAGGGTCTGCTACAATAAAAAAAAAAAAGGGACCGCATCCCACGTGCAAAATTGACTGGTTACCAACAAGAACAGTAAGATCACTTTTGCATTTACTAATACGTAAGAACTTAAAGGTAATTTAATGACGTTGAAACTAATTTTATAAACACAAAAGGAAATGTGGGTTTGTATTGTACACAGTTGATGTCCATAAATATTTAATTTTCGGACTCTCCTTTAATTGATTGGGCTTGCTCATGCAGTCAAACTCAACATTCTCAACAATTAGCAACTATGTTGGTTGAAAAACTAAGCGTAAATGCACTTATGACACCTTTGCTCATTTCAAGCATCTTCCTAGAAGAGTCCACCTAAGTTAAATAATCTTAGCTGAAGGATAAGGTACTGCGCATGCTCAAATAAGAATATAAGAAGAGCTTTAGAAGTTCACATGCCGTGTTTAGGAAATTGGGGATTCATCTGGGGACCATTTGGCGGGGACATCGTATTCATTTGGCCAACGTAGGTCAAGTTCACGCTTTCTTATATGTCCATATTAGTAAGAAAAAGGACAAAAATGGTGTTTGAAATATCTGTGATCGTTCGCGAAATTACTTTTAGAGAATTTTGGTCTTTGATTTTCGCCAATCATGTCTAAGATTGCGTGTAAAAAGTCCGGTCGTGGTTTGAGGGAAGAGCATCGTCGCACAGGCTACGATTCCTGTGCCTTGGAAAGGTGCCTCAAGTGTAGATTCGCCGCCTCAGCCCTTTTTGAGAATTAACTATAGTCGAAGCGAGCTTATGACTTTCTCCATGTCTGCTCAGAGGCAGCTCGTTTCGCAAGAGCTTCTTCGACCTAGAGCCATTCTTCTCCTCTTTTGCTCCAACACCGGCTCCAACTCCTTCCCTCCCTTTGACGAGCGGATCGGTCCCCCATAACACTTGTACCTGCATCAAATTCATCATCTTGAATGGCACCAACCGGGACTTGGCGGGACTTGAGGTTGAGGACTGAGCAGTTCGGGGACATGCCCATCACGACCAGTGCCGGAGGAGGCGAAGGCTTGGCGGTGGGCAGGTCGTCAGAGGCGAAGGATCGGGGCGAAGGCACTTGGAGATGGAGGAAGACTCGTTGTCCCGTCTAGATGGCCTGAGTCTCATGGGTGTGTGGGTTTTGAAATAATGGGTTGGACTATAGTTTTTCTCAGTCCATTTAAGCCCATTTTAGAAGGAAAAAAACGAGTGACTCGTACAAATTTGGACCCATTAAATTTGAGTCATAAAAAATGACGGGATCATATCAGTAGTCACAAGTCTAGAGTCTGCTGTGAGAAAAAAAGGGATTGCAACTGGTTACCGACACAAAGATAATTTATGAACTGTAAGATCACTTTTGCATTTACTAATACTTATGAACGTAAAGGTAATTTAGTAACGTAGAAACTAATTTCATGAATGCAAAACTATGACTTACAAACATCATTTTGCAGTCATGATACAATAAAGATGTTACTACAATTAGACCGCGCTAGCAATTTATTAACAATAAGTATAATTAAGATCATCCAAAATTAGCACTCCCCGTATTTACTAATCACAAGGGAAATGACAACCTTAGAGGTGCATTACATCTTAAAGGGTAAATTACTACTTTTAATTACTTACTATAAGGCATATGATTGTCTTAAGAGACTGTTGACACCTAAATTTTGATTAATCATTTAGTAATTAATCGCATAAAAATTTAGGGATTAATCTTTAACCCCTAAGAAAAAAATAGTAAAATTGCATTTCATGTAGTCGCATTTGCATCGGTACTAAAAGCGCGACAAGACGCAGCAGCTCGCAGTCGATTACATGCACGAAGGGATGGTCTCTCTCCACTGGTCTGAACATGCGAAAGAGCTAAAGTCAAAAGAAAAAAGAGGAAGGAAGTTCTTGCACGTCCGTTGTCTCTCCCTCATTAATGCATGCGCATGCACGCACAAATTCGGCGGACGAGAGGAATCCTCAGAGAAGCAAAATGAGCCCATGATATATTATATAATATGCTCTCTCTCAAGTATGGGTTGTCAGGAGAAGCAACGAGAAATTTGCTGAAGGAGGAAGCAAATAACGAGAAAGAAAAGTCAAAAGTTGTGGCAATCCTATAGAAGGGAGGGACAAGTAGCCGCACAAGAAGCCCCAAGCGTGAAGAAGAAAGAAGAATCCAACGTCCATTTTCTCCCCCTCATTAATGCATGCACATGCACGCATGGAATGAGGGACGTGAAAATTCTACAAACGCCTGCAAGAAGATTGGACTAACATTTTTATAATATTTTACTTGCTGGAGAGAAGAAAGAAAGAGGTCTGGAGAATAAAGAAAGCAAAGTTCAACTTTGATTTTGGAAAAGTTGCGGCTGGATCTTTTCACACTAAAAGACGGCTATTTTCAAGAGGTGGTGGAGCGCCTATAAATAAGACCACGGGAGGAGTGTAGTCGAGGGGGGGAGGCCAGAGAACACAAAAAAAAAATCCATGAAAAAGGCCCGCAGAGAGACATACAGACGAGTAAAAAAAAGAGATTAAGAGAGATAGAGTCTCGTTAGAAAAAAAGGGGAGCAAAAGGGGGGGAGGAGGAGAACGAAAAAAAATTCTCTTGAGAAGATTGTGAGAGCTATTAAAAAAGAGAGCCCGTGTGGAGACACATGAATTGAGAGAAAAAAGGGGAGAGACTCTCGTCAGAGAGAAAGAAGAAAAGATGAAGTCAGGGGGAGGAGATTAAAAAAAGAGAAAAAACAGAAGAGAGAGACTGCAGAGAGTGAGACGTAAGAGAGAGACAGAGAAAAGAAGTGACCGAACAGCAAAAAAAAGAAGAAAAAGAAAAAAAGCAAAGACAAGACCCCTACTGTTCATCTTCTCCAGGGGTTCTTCGCTGCTGGATTTCCACCGGTTTCTGCTACTCCGCCCGCGTCCGCGCCGCTGCGCTCGCCGGTGCACCAGCAGCCGAGCCACCGCATAGCCGGCAGCCCCCGTGCGAGCACCACCCACGAGCTCGCACCGCCATTCGTCGCCCCTGCTGTGGCTGTGACAACCAGCAGCTTCCGATCCGCTTCAGCGTCCTCCATTCCTCTACAGCTCGTCACCGCGCCGGAGCCCCACTCACCCGTTGCCGGCCTCAACCCGACGACCCACGACCTGCTCGCCTCCACTCGCAGCGCCCGACGCCCTCTCTGCCTCCGTTACTGCCGTCGCTCGCCTCCATCGCGCCCGCTAGCCTCCAACTGCAACTCGCGCCGGTCACCGCACCAGCACCGCCGTTCGTCGCCCTTGTTGCAGCCGCGACGACCCGACGCCCTTTCTGCCCGAGCGCTGCCCCGACACCTGAACCACGACCTGCCGACGCCCGCAACCAGTCGCCGAGCTCACGAGCCCGCTTCTCGCCATGCCGGTTACCGCCCTTTCGCGACCCGAAGCTGCCACAGCCACTGCTGACCCGCTGCTGCCCTACTCAGCCTCTACTGTTGCTGCTCCGGCCCTCCGTCCATGCCCTGCCCATTGCCGCGCCCGTCTGCACCTCCGCCCGACGCCGCACCTCCATTCTGCCGCAGCCCGCGCCATCACCATCGCCGCCTGAGCGTCCCCCTCATCGCGCCCTCCAGTCTCCGGTTGACGGCGAACCACCACCGGCAGCAACCCACCACCACAACCACCTTCCTTATCCGCGCCGAGCCTCCATCGTGGTCTACAAAGTACCGCTCGTTAAGGCAAATTTGAAAAAAATTCAAATTAAGTAGGTTTATTATATTTTATTAGGTAGAATTATTTCATTATGTTATTTTTAATATTTTATCCCTTTGTTTGAATTAGTCCTTAATACATGTTTGAAAATCCCTGACGTATTGCCTAATTCGCAACCGCACAATGATTTTTTATTTCATCTATAAGGCTTTAGATGGAATAATTAATCACGCGGGAATAAAATTGATATTTTGATCTTTAAGGTTTAAGATCAATTTATTAATTTTATTAGTGAAACAACCATGGAGGATTTGGTATCTTTTAATTGTTTTGTTTATCTCAAAAATACAAAAAAAAATTGCATTTGCATTTCATGTAGGTTAGAATTAGGTTTATTTCCTGTTTTATGGTTTGCATATTAAGAATAGGAATTTTATTTCGAATATAAAAAAAATAAGAAAATCAAATCAATCAATTTAGGTTGCTAGTTTTAACTTAGGTTTCATGTTTAATTAGTTGGCAATTTTTAATTTCGAAATTAATACAAAAACATTTTAAAAAATTAGAATTTTGGCACTCTTTGCATATCATTGCATTTTAGGGTAAAATTTCATATAGTTTAATTCTAGATGATAGTTTTTTTTTTTTTTTAATTTAAGAAAATTTTTAGATAGATTGCATTTTAGCTAGGAATTTCTAAATTAGGACAACATTCTAGTTTAAATTAGGATTTAGTTTAACCTCATTCCTAATACAAATTAGATGATATCTTAATCTAGATAGATAATTTTCACATTTTTCTAATTCCGAATTTCATGAAAAATACAAAAAATGTCTTAGAGTAAATTAGTTTTATTTTCTAGGATAGATTGCATGCTTATTAAGAAAACACAAAAACATCGCATTTGCATCATATAGGTTAGGCCATATTATCATGTCATATCATTCCATGTTAAATTAATAGCATGCATTGCATAAAGCATGATTCTCATTAAATAAGTAAAAACCAAAAAAAAAAACGAAATTGCCTATTAATTAGAAATCATATCTAGGTCTGTTGATGTGCATCGCATTTGCATCATATAGGTTAGGCCATATTATCATGTCATATCATTCCATGTTAAATTAATAGCATGCATTGCACAAAGCATGATTCTCATTAAATAAGTAAAAACCAAAAAAAAAACGAAATTGCTTGTTAATTAGAAATCATATCTAGGTCTATTGATGTGAATTCTGATCTAACAATGCAGATGCTTTCGTTGCTATGAGGTAAGTCCTGCAATTTATTCATCGCTTTCTTGGGTGTTAAATTGGTGGTTTGCGCACCCGCATGATCACCTCACATGTTAGGAAGATAAATTAAAATCAATTCAAGCTGCTTGCAAAAACATTTTTGAAAATAAAAGAATGGTACCGAAAGGGCATTAGACAAGTCTAGTGTAACCAAGTCCCCGAACTCATTTAATCTCTGGTTCGTAGGAGTGAAGTAATTCTCCCATTACTTTACTTGGGTTTCTAATCGACCCACCAAAAATAGATTAGTGGCGACTCCATGATAAAAATCATTTGCATGTTAAGAACTTAAACCCTAAGTTGCGAATTGGTATGGGCTTGGGAGAGCTCGAGCTAAGTCTAGACTTAGCAATCCATTAGCCGAACCCTTAGGTGGTCGAACCCATTTCGGGGAGGTCGCGACAGAGACGCTGCTACTTTGAAGAGTACTTACACTTAGTGATTTCCTTATAACATAGCACATTATCTCAAACCATCGCAAGTGATAAAACACTGGCTAATTGACCTAAAGCTGTGGTAAATTGGCTAAACTCCTCACAATAATATTGCACTTATTGTTCGAACCGTTTTATTAAAACTAATGACATTTCTTTACAATTCGTAAGTTGGGGATGTTGTCGCCAGTAATTATCCATTGATGATTTTAATTTTCTTAATTAGTCGCAATTGGTAGTTCATTATGGTTAGTATTTTTCCATCTTTAGTTGGCATTATTACCACTGGCATACTTTTTTTTCTTCCCCAACTGGAAAGTCCCCATCATACGTGATCTAGTTAAGGGAAAAACAAATACCTTAGCATGTGTTCTCTTCTTACTTGTAACCATCTGTAATCCGACTACAACCACAAGTCACTCCTTACATTAAGCACATCATATAAAGAAAGAAGAAAGAGAAGACAATTCCATGTATTAATATTACCTACTGTTGATACTCCATTACATCATCCATGTAAACTCCATTCTTTTACATGCATCATCCATCGACGTCTAAGACACTTATTGTTTAAACCAGCACATAGACACATGCATTCTCAAACGTATCGTACATAATTGGCTAATGGGCACACTGAATAGCACATAATATATAGCATCTTCTCTTGCATGGACTCATGGCTCAATGCATTTCTTCTAGGACAAACGCACTTTAGCAGAAGACAGCCACTAAACCATAGGATCCTCCCCCTTCCCTTTATTGAAGGCTTTGTAGACAAATTTCAGGGCTTTGCAGACTAACTTCAGGACTTTGAGTACCAATTTCCAGATTAAGCGGATTACATGGCACAGGAAAATAAGAGACATCAACCATGTCCATGCTTTCACCGCAATTACAACTACTGGATCCTTAATTGGATTAAGCGGATCATACGTTTTGTCCTTCTCCGGTGAGGCGAATACCATGAGGATTGAATAACTCAATGCTGTGCAGGTTATCGCAACCAACATAGTTAGCATTACAATCCAAGTGGTGATTCGACGCCGCTTTAAGGGAAGACCACTTATGAGAAATATAATGGTGCTAAGTGATGCGATGAAGCTTATCGTGTTAGATGCTTTGAAAAACTGGTAATAGTCATCGAAGCCCTTCATTGCCTTTGCAGATTCGTCGGGTGGGTCCTTACCCGCTTCGTAAGCTATGGTAGCGACCAATATCGCCACCACCATTAGCGCCTCATGCATACCCTGTTGCCACTTTCTTTTCCTTTCCCTCTTGATCTCTTTTTTCGTAAGTGGATGGAAGGTGGTGCCCGTGTTATTCGGAAAGACTGTTCCTTTGGACGGGTTGTGATTCTCTGAAGTTTGAGGAACAGAATTCACTATCTCTAAGGCTCTTTCCATGCTTTGGCCTTGTGCCAGTAGGCCTAGTGCTGTGAAACCTTTGGAGTTCGTAATGTTTGGGTCTACTCCTTTATTAGTAAGGAAGATTATAGTCTGCAGAGGAATAACAACAGAATGTACCAATTGATGTTAAGTTTGAACTAGTCAAGCCCATATTATATACTTTTGAGGACTAAGTTTGCTTCTAGTGTTTTTTAAGTCCTCAAATGTTTGTGACTATTATGTGATGCCTTCAAAAGGGAATCTCATTTCTTGTTGAATTTCTTCTGCTTCTCTGTTTCTATCTTCCTTCTAATCTAGATGAAATTAGTGTGAAAATAACGTGAAGCGTAAAGTCGTAGTTAATTATATGGACAAATGACTTCTTTTCCAAATATCAAGCCTGTGATGATTTAGGAAAAAGTATCAGAAAAGTCTTAAACCTAGTTGAGACCTAGTCGAGCATAAGTGTATGGTTAGTGGTCGGTAAAAGGAAGAAAAGGAAAAAAGGAAAGAAAAAAATCAGAAAATATGAAAATATCAAAAAAATATATTATTAAAAATTATCCATATCAGCATTGCTGTGCAACATAGGATAGTCGGCGTCGATATTAGTAATTTTTGGCCAAAATTAGTCCGATGGACTGAATTGATACTAAATCAAAAAGTTTAAGACTAAATTGACATAATTAAAATGTTAATGCTTTTTTTAACACTTTTCCCCAGTGATTAATAAATAGATGTCTTTTAACTTGCGAATATTTCTTAAACATTCATGTTTCCTAAAACCACCTTTTTTGTTGATAGGCTCAATGAATTTGACTAATGTAAAGGCTTGGTTATATGAACATACCTGAGTTTGTCCATCTACAGCAGCTAAATGTAAAATTGTGTTACCATCTTCATCCCTCGAGTTGATGAATTGATCATCACCCAATATTTCTATCAAAAGCTTCAAAGCTTCCAGTCTGTTGTGCTTCATGCATAAATGCAGAATCGTTTGGCCATTTTCGATGACACTATGAGCTGCATCAGGTGTTGCTCGAACCAAGCATTCCAACACATCCACATGCCCTTTCATAGCTGCAACATGAAGAGGGTTTCTTTTGTATTTGTCACGGACAAAACATATTTCGGGGTTGACTCTTACCAAGCTTTCCACTATGTGAAGATACCCTTTTGCCGCCGCGAGATGAAGAGGCGTCAAACTCTGAGAATCTTGCTCTCTTGCCAGCTCAGTCTTTCGAGCTAGGATCTCTTCCACAAAATCCAAGTGTCCGAGCATGGTTGCAACGTGCAAAGGAGTCTCATTGCGATTCCCAGTCATAATTCTGTCAAGAAGCAACTTATCTTTTCCGAGTAACTCAATCAAAGAACGCACATTTCCTTCCACAGCAGCTTCATAGAGCTCGGAATCCATGTTTGGCTCTCTAAAATGGGAGTTTCGGGATACTCACTACTCCAGTTTGGACTTGAATATATACTGTAAAGGTAGGCTGACGAGGATCAAAAAATGATTGGTGGATAATTTGACATCTCTTATCTGCAAGTACGCGGCTCAAGTTTCCGTTGGCCACACCTCGTTGCGCCTTGGATGTTTCTGTACACACGCTAGGAGAGACGTTAGCTCACGGCTCTATAGACCAAGTCAAACTCCGCCACGCCAATCGTTCGTAGACATTTGGAGTCTACTTACAACTTGTTCTTGGGGGTAGTAAGAAGGAACTCCAAAGTTAAACATATTCAAGTTAGAGCACTACTAGGATGGTGGCTTCTTGAAAAAGTAAGTGCCCATAAGTTAGAGGACAAAACTGTGAGATTCACTATGGTACGGGCCAAAAAAAAGATAATACTTCGAGTGAGTTAATTCAATGATGTTATAATATGGTATCAGGGTGGAACTCTCCCTAGTAAGTGTATGGTTTATGGATGAACCACACGGAAGTTGGTGGACTCATAATGACTCAGTCTCATGAGGGTGGGGAGTAGTCGCCAAAACAAAGGGCTCGGATAATGAGCGGCTTATGGTAGGCTTTTAGGATGGCAGAGGGGGCGAAAATGAACCGAATTATGCATTGGATAGAGGAAAAGCAATTTTGTGAAGTATGTGTGCGTCCGCGAAATTTGGAGCGGGATGAGCCAAAATAGATAATAACTCAAGTGATTTAATTTAAGGATGTCTCACTATATAACTACTCAAACTTGGCATCATAGATAGGTTATAGACACTTAAAATCTACTTGCAACTATTTCTTAAGGGAATCAAGAAAAAACCCGCAAGCTCTTCTTCAAATGTGTGTTTTGGCAAATCGAAATTTAATTTGTTTGGAAGTCCCTGCCGTAGATTGCCCTAAGGAAGCTCCCATTCTCCTTTTGATTGTTGCTTTTCTCTTAATGCTTCATTGTGACGATGTTCTTCCCTTAAACCATGACCAGACATGTTTCTCAACTGCTACAATGAAATTATAGTCTTCCCCATAGAAATCTGAGAAATGCAACTCCCTCATTTAAAAAAGTTTTAGACATGATGGAAATACGAGAAAAGCAACTTTCTCCTTAGAAAAGTTTCTTAAAGAAGTTTTAGACAAGATGGAAATCTGAGAAAAGCGACATGCTCTTTTAGAAACGTTTTCGGCGTGAAGTGGGCAACCCTGAGTTACTCATTACAGTTACATGATATTACCAAGAATCAATCATCTGCATTCTGCATCACCCTCGCCTGGTTCATCCCAAGGTCCTAGGGATGTGAGGTAAGGGAACGATTCTTCAAGTTCATGTGAAGATACAATCTATATATAAACAGAGGCTATTCCTTCATATGTTCGGTGGATTAATTCACAGATACGGCTTTTGCCCCATGTATGTCTTTTTGCATGTTTGCGCACGTGTGTTAAAACTTTAGATTGGCCGATTTGAGCGGCAAGAATGTTGAGCATAAAAATCTCCTATGTCAGAATCGAGGATTTTTGAAGAATTATGTGCTGATATTAGACTCCTAATGGATAAACATAGTGTCATAGTCCCCGAGGCCTTCTCACAGTGTTAGACATGATTGGCTAAGATCGATGACCATGATTTTCTACCGTACTTTCCCGAGCGATCAAAGATACATCAACATCATTCCTTTTCCTTTTCTTTCACATATGGACATGTATGAACGCGTGACGTTAACTTACATAGACCAAAAGCAAGTTGCGTCACCACCAAATGGTCCATGGATGTATCCCCCAATTCTCCAAACGCTGCATGTGAACTTCAAAAGCTTCTGCTATAGTCTTATTTCGGCCTGCACATTACCTAATTCTTCAGGAGGATTATTCAACTTTATAGATTGTGTTAATTTACCTTAGAGATTACTAAATAGGGACATTCACCTTTTTAATGACACCTAGTCCATTTGATTAATCTGTATTAATCAATCTCATCTTCCCATCATAGTGCACACTCGAACGTGGAGTAAATGCAAGATTTGCCATCATTTCAGTAAATCCTTCGCTAGGTAAGATTTCTTTGATGAAAAACTGTTAAGAAGTATTTGAAATTTAGATTTTAAATGTCTATTAAGATAGTTCCAAGTTTTTTTTTTTTTTAAAGATAAGTTATCAATCAAATAAAGTGCAAAAAGTCATAAACTTATTACATTTGTGCCATTTAGTTTTAAATCTTTTGATTTAGTACCAATTTAGTCATTCTGAGAAATTTTGTCAATTTATTGTTGATGTGGACGTTGGTTGGCTTATGTGGCACAGCTAGTACTAACAAGGACAAATTTTAAATAATTTTTTGGTTTTTTGGTTTCTTTTTTTCTATCTCTTTTTTCTTTCCTTTCTTCTTCATTTTATTGGTGACCGGCCACACGCAATCGTTGGGATGGTTGGCCTTGCCTAGCCATGCCAAGGCAGAGCCCCAACACGGGCTTCCTTGGCATAAGCCAGGGTTGGCCTCACCTAGGCCAAATCTGGCGAGGCCAACTTGCCTCGTTGTTGCCTGTGGTTAGTTGCCGGCAAAAAGAAGAAGAAAGAACAGACAAAAAGAAAGAAAAAAATAAAAAAATTAGAAAAAATAATAAATTATTAAAAAAATTATTGTTAGTGTCAGTGATGCCACGTTAGCCAGCCATCGTCCATGTTAGCAATATCCAACTAAAATTTATTGGAAAAACTGAATTGGTCTCAAATTAGGACTAAATTGACACCAATATAATAGGTTTATGACTAAATTGACATTAATAAAATAAGTTTGTGACTTTCTAATACTTTTCTCCTATCAATCATAGAGTATCTGCAATTCAATTATTACTTATTTTAATAAATACAACTTGGAAGAACCTTGCTAGTCAAAATTTGAGATTGACAATTGCTTCCCAACAATGGTTAGAAATGGAAAAGAAGAAAGAAAACTACCATTGACCATGCATGTTAGCGATAATTTCTAAACAATGAATTTGTTTATCATAGTTGAAAAGCCCATTTCAAAAACTTAAACTGATAGATGGACATAAAAGAAAATGTAAAGTACACACGAAATAAACTAGGGCACAATTTGGCTTTGATATTTCGTTCAAAGATTCAACTTAAAAGCTTGAATTGATAATAGAGGGAGATGACATATATAATGTAGATAAACCTCAGCGTCTAGCAATATGCTTCATATGTCTTGTAATTATAAGAATCATACAAGCTCCCATTTGTGGGGGCAAATGTCGGGGTGAGCATCGGTCCAGGGTCAACCCTGGACCGGCCCAACCTTGCCGGTCCTAGTTCAGTTTCCAAGGGGACTAAGGCAGTCCTAAGTCCTAAGATTCATGGATTAGCACTGTGTGGGTTGGTCCTCGATCCTAAGAGTTCAATGTCGGTCCAGCCTGGACCAACCCTGACTATATATATATAATATTATTTATAATTTTTTTGGTAAAATTATTTATAATTTTTTTATATAAAGAAAACCTTAAAATAAATGGCGTCAACAACATTAAATAACTATTTAGCGAGTAGTTCAAGTAATTTTACATTATTCTTTAATAATTTAGATTTTTAATGTCTTTTACGGTGTTAATAGTTATAATTTACAAATGAGGAAAATGTTTTTGTGAGGAGTCCTTACGGCGTCCAAAAGGGCATAAACAACTCCTTATGGCATCCTCCTTTAGTACTCATTCTCTTCTATCTTATTTGTCTTCTTAATCTTCAATTTGCCAAAATTGAGAGAAACAACTTCTCCGCTTGCCACTCAACACTCGCCTTGCTCACTTTGAGTCACTCATGCCGCTCGCCGCTCGATGCTCACTTGGTTTGCTCCCCGCTTGACACTCGATGCTCACTCTATTCGACGCTTACCCTACTTGATCCTCATCATTTGCCTTTCTTAACTGACCTTGCTTGTCATCGAATTCAATGAGTCGGTCCGGTTCTTGGTTGCCCTTTTAAGGAGTACAAAAAATGAAATAAAAATTTATTGATTGGTCCCGGGTTGACCCTGGAACCGGACCGAACCCATTGGGTCCGTCCAGTCCACAATCACTTTTTCAAGGAGCATAAAAAATGAAATAAAAAATTATCGGTTGGTCTTGAGTTGACCCTGGAATCGAACCGAACCCATTGGATCGGTTTGGTCCTCGGTTCCAAGCTTAATAGGATTGGTCCTCGGTCCCAAAAATTAAGGACTAGCATTATGCGGGTTGGTCCTAAGGTTAGGGGGTGGACCGGCCTAACCCGGACAATGCTTACCCCTAAATTATACAAGCTTCAAAACAAAGGAGGCATGAGGGGATCATATCATTAGCCATGAGTCTAGGGTCTGCTACCAAAATAAAAAATAAAAAAAACATCCCACGTGCAAAATTGACTGATTACCAACAAAAAGGAAATTTATGAACTGTAAGATCACTTTTGCATTTACTAATACGTAAGAACGTAGAGGTAATTTAATGACGTTGAAACTAATTTTATGAACGCAAAAGGAATTATGGGTTTGCATTGTACACAGTTGCGGATGTCCATAAATAATAATTTTCGGACTCTGTTTTAATTGATCGGGCTTGTTCATGCAGTCAAACTCGACATTCTCAACAATTGGCAACGTTGGTTGAAGACTAAGCGTAAATGCACTTATGACACCATTGCTCATTTTAAGCATCTTCCTAACACAGTGTAAATAATCTTAGGTAAAGAATAAGGTGCTGCGCATGCTCAAGTAAGAATATAAGAAGAGCTTTACAAGTTCACATCCGTGTTAGGAAATTGGGGATGCATCTGAGGACCATTTGGCGGGGACATCGTATTCATTTGGCCTACAGGTCAAGTTCACGCTTTCATATATGTCCATATTTGTAAGAAAAGGACAAAAATGGTGTTTGAAATATCTGTGATTGTTCGCGAAATTACCTTAGAGAATTTTGGTCTTTGATTTTCGCCAATCATGTCTAAGATTGCGTGTAAACAGTCCGGTCGCGGTTTGAGGGAAGAACATCGTCGCACGGGTTACAATTCCTCTGCCTTGGAAAGGTGCCTCAAGTGTAGATTCGCTGCATCAGCCCTTTTCGAGAATTAATTATAGTCGAAGCGAGCTTATGACCTTCTCCATGTCTGCTCAGAGGCCACTCGTTTCGCAATAGCTTCTTCGACCTGGAGCCGTTCTTCTCCTCGTTTGCTCCAACACCGGCTCCCAACTCCTTCCCTCCCCTTGACGAGCGGATCGGTCGCCCATAACACTTGTACCTGCATCAAATTCATCATCTTGAATGTGACACCAACCGGGACTTAGCGGGACTTCAGGTTAAGGATTGAGCAGTTCGGGGACATGCCCATCATGACCAGTGCCGGAGGAGGTGAAGACATGGCGGCCGGCAGGTCGTCGGAGGTAGAAGGATTGGGGCAAGTGAAGGGGCGTGGCACTTGGAGATGGAGGAAGACTCATTGTCTTGTCTGGACGGCCCGAGTCTCGTGGGTGCGTGGGTTTTGACATAATGGGTTGGACTATAGTTTTTTTCAGTCCATCCTAGCCCATTTTAGGGGAAAATAAATAAATAAAACGAGTTACTGGTACCAAATTGGGCTCATTAAATTTGAGTCATAAAAATGCCGGGGGAGGCGAAGGCCTGGCGGCCGGCAGGTCATCAGAGGCGGAAGGATCGGCGCAAGAGAGGGGGCGGCAGCACTTGGAGATGGAGGAAGACTCATTGTCTCGTCTAGACGGCCTAAGTCTCGTGGATTTGTGGGTTTCGAAATAATGGGTTGGACTATAGTTTTCTCACTCCATTTTAGCCCATTTTGGGAAGAAAAAAACAAGTTACTCGTATCAAATTTAGCCCATTTTCGAAATAATGGGTTGGACTATAGTTTTCTCACTCCATTTTAGCCCATTTTGGGAAGAAAAAAACAAGTTACTCGTATCAAATTAGGATCATTAAATTTGAGTCATAAAAATGACGGGATCATATCATTAGCCACGGGTCTAGAGTCTGCTGTGAGAAAAAAAAGGACCGCATCCCAGGTGCCAAATCGGCTGGTTACCAACACAAAGATAATTTATGAATTGCATGATCATTTTCGTATTTACTAGTACTTAAGGACGTAAAGGTAATTTAATAAGGCTGAAACTAATTTTATGAACATAAAAGTATGACTTACAAACATCATTTTGCAGTTATGATACAATAAAGACGTTACTACAATTAGACCGTGCTAGCAATTTATTAAGAATAAGTATAATTGAGATCAACAAGAATTAGCAGTCACTCTTTTTACTAATTATAAGGGAAATGACTACCTTAGAGGTGCATTACATCTTATAGGGTAAATTACTACTCTTAATTACTCGCTATAAGGCATATGATTGTATTAAGAGACATTACTACTTTGAAGGTAAATTACTCAATTTATTGCTTGAGAGTACTTACACTTAGGGTGCATTTGGCAACCGGCCAAATAGTAAACATTTCTATTCTTTTGTTAGTCGGGAGTAGATTTGAAGTAGAAATCTGTTTGATAAAAACTTTGTTTCTAAGAATAGATTTGGAATGGAATCAAAGAGTAGAAAAAAGTTGATTCTTTATTCTCGAAAACAATTCCAGAATAAGCCAACCCATTTTTTTCTCTTTTCTCTTTCTTTTTCTTGTTCTTCTTCCCTCTCTCTTCTTCTTCCATTGCCATTGCCGATCATTGGTGACTGGTTGGGCAAGCTCCAGCAAGCTCACTAGAGATTTGCCAAGCTGGGGCAAGGTCTGACGAACTCATTAGAGACTTGCTCAGCCATTGGGGAGGCTCGGCCTCGCCAGATCTGGATAGTCCCCCTTTCATACCTAACCTAATTAAGGGAACAAAGACCTTACTACGTGTTCTCCTCTTGCTTGTAACCATCTGTAATCTGGCTGCAACCGCAACTCACTCCTCACATTAAGTACATCACATAAAGAAAGAAGAAAGAGAAGAGATTTCCATGTATTAATAATACCTATTGTTTATACTCCATTCCATCGTCCATGTAAACTCCATTCTTTTACATGCGTCATCCATAAACACGCCTAAGACACTTATGGTTTAAACCAGCACATAGACAAGTGCATTGCATTCTCAGACGTATCGTACATAATTGGCTAAAGAGCATGCTGAATAGCACAAACTATATAGCATCTACTCTTGCATGGCCTCATGGCTCAGTGCATTTCTTCTAGGACAAACAAATCTGTAGTAATAGACAGCCACTAAACCATAGTATTCTACCTCTTTCCTTTCCCGAAGGTTTTGTAGACAAATTTCAGGACTTTGCGCACCAATTTTCCGATTAAGCGGATTGTATGGCACAAGAAAATAAGAAACATCAATCTCCCCCATACAGTTACGACTACTTTATCATTAGCATACTTTATTTCTCCCTTATCCGGTGAGGATAATACCATGAGGATTGAATAACTCAACGCCGTGAAGGTTATCGCAACCCACATACTTAGCATTGCAATCCACATGGTGATCCGACGCTGCTTTAAGGGAAGATCACATATGCGAAGCATAATGGTGCTAAGCGATACCATGAAGCATATCGTGTTAAATGCCATGAACACCTTGTAAAGCCATTCCATGTCCGGAGGTGCCTTTGGTGGTGCCTTTGGTGGTTCCCTACCAGCTTCGTAAGCTATAATAGCTACCAATGCCGCCACTACCATTAGCATCTAATGCATATCGTTTTGCCACTTTCTCTTCTCCTCTCTTGCTCTCTTCGGTAACCATGTTTTTTGCATCGGTTTGTCTGGACAGGTCATGATTCTCTGAAGTTTGATGAGCAGAATCCTTAATCTCTGAAGCTCTTTCCACGCTTTGGCCTTGTGCTAGTAGGCTTAATGCCATGAAACCTTTGGAGTTCATAATATTCGAGTCTACTCCTTTACTAGTCAGGTAGATTATAGTCTGTAGAGGAGTAACAATAGAATGTGTCAATTGATGTTGGATTTGAACTAGACAAGCCCATGTTATATACTTTTGAGCACTAAGTTTGCTTCTTTTGTTTTTAAGTCCTCTAATGTTTGTGAGTATTATATGATGCCTTCAAAAGGGAATCTCATCGCTTGTTGAATTTCTTCCGCTTCTCTGTTTTTATATTCCTTCTAATCTAGATGAAATTAGTGTGAAAATAATGTGAAGCACAAAGTTGTAGTTAATTATCTGGACAAATGACTTCTTTTCCAAATATCAAAACTTGTGATGATTTAGGAAAAAATGTTAGAAAAGTCCTAAACCTATAACATTAGTGTTAACATAATCCTAAACATTTTAATTGTGTCAATTTAGTCATAAACCTTATAACCTAATGTCAATTTAGTCATTTTGCTAATTTCAACTAGATAAAGTTGATGTGGACCCTGTCCAGTCTATGTGGCATGATCGACGCTGATGTGAAATTTTCTTAATAATATTTTCATATATATTTTTTTAATTTTTTTTCCTTTTTACATCCTTTTCCTGATGACCAATCGTCGACCATTGGCCATGGCCGGGTGGACTAGCCTCACTTGGGTGAGGGTCTCTGTCGCCTACCATGGCGAGGTTGAACCCTAAAGAGGGCTCCCCTCACTCAGGCTAGGGCAGGCTTACTAGATTTAGCCTAGGCGAGGCCAAGCCTTGCCAAATCAGGCAAGACTGGCCCTTGCCCAAGCCAAGGCCAACTTGCCCTGCCATGGCCAATAGCCAGTAAAAGGAAGAAGAAAAGAAAAGAAAAAATCAGAAAAATATTAAAAATTTTGAATATATATATATTTGTCCATATTAGTATTGGCCATGCCACGTTAGACAGCCGTCATCCATATTAGCAAATTTTGGCCAAAGTTAACCTAAAGGACTGAATTGATATTAAATAAAAGTATTTATGGTTAAATTGATGTTGATGCCTAAAATTTCAATTAATTAGGTTTTACTTTTGTTTTTTTATTTTTTATTTTATCTTTTTTCGGATGATAAATAAACAAAGAAAAAAGCGGAAAAGAAACAAAAGAGAAAAAGAAGCAGAAGCAGCCCTCACATGGGCCTGAGAGGCCCATTTCTGCCTCAGCCCGGCCCATCCGGGTCATCTTCTTCCTCCGTCTGCCTCTGCAGCACACGCGCAGAGGGCGCGACACCGGATGAGCGGACGGACGGCGACACGCGTGGGGGGGCAGCTGGCGGACAGGTGGCGGATGGGACGCCGGTTCGGCTGGCGGAGGCCGTTTGGCGCACGGGGACCGGCGGTCGAAGCTCCGTCGACCGGCTGCCCCTCGCCTATAAATAGGCCCCCGTTTCCGTCGTTGAGGGGGAGGCCAAGAACGATCGAAGGTTGCAAAGCTTCGAGCTTCCTGCTGAGAGACTTCAGAAGGGGAGCCGAGGCCGAGCAAACCCAAATCCGAAGGCTTGCGGCCGGAGAGGGGAAGGTTCCGCCGGAGAGACACACGGACAGAGAGATCAAAAGCTTGCGAGCGTCGGAAGCTTCCCTCGAGAGACTTCGAGGGAGGCCCGAGCGCTCGTGAGCCCAGATCTAAGGGAGAGGGTTGAGCTGAGAAGCGAAGAAGGTGAGATCCAAGCGAGTAGATGCTGTGCAAGAGAAGAACCGGAATGAGGAGGCAGATCTGAGAATAAAGGATCCCGATCTAGAGGAGGAGGGTCACGCCGTCGCTGTTCAGCGATCAACAACGCAGTTCCAAACGCCACCACCTAACCCCGACGCCGTCGCCTCAAAAGCTCACCACCGCCGCGCCGAGCCGTGCCCCAACGTCGCTGCTACGCCAGATCTCGCCGAGCCTCGACGCCCGCTGCATCAGATCTCGCCCCGGGCCGTGCTGTCCTGACCACCTCTCAACGACCAGCCACGACTCCTGTCCACCGCTGCTTCTTGCCTCGCCGCCGCCGTTCGCCGTGGCGTCGCACCGTTGCTGCAGACAGGTAGTAGGAACCACCGTCGATCGGGTCGTCGCCGTCGCTTCCCCCTGCTTGAAACCCTAGCCCCTCCATCAGCGCCGCGAGTTGAGAGGAGAGGGAGATGGAGTCGCGAAGCTAGGTGGAATCGGGTCAAGCCTGACCCGGTTCCGCTAGGGTTTCAGTCGCTTGGGCCAGGACTAACCTGGTTTGCAAACCAGGCGGGCTTGCTTTTCGCGGAGGGGCCCAATTTTGTTGTGGGCTTGGGCCCCTTCGCCCAAAAAAAAAAAAAAAGAAAAAAAATTCGAGTCGGGCCCGCAACGCGGGCCCGTCCTTCTCTGTGGCTCGCGGCCCGGGTCGGTCCTAACCGGAGAACCCGACCCGGGTCGTTTTTTAAAAAAATATATATTAATATTTTAATAAAAAATAATAAAAAATCAAAAAATCAAAAAATCCAAGTTGGGCCCGCGTTGTGGGCCCGAATGGATGACCTGGGTCGGACCCAACCCAAGGATCCGACCCGGTTCGTTTTTTTTTTAAACATTATAATATAATATAATATTTTAAAAATAATGAAAAATAATTTATTTTCCAAAAATATTAAAAAACAATTTATTTTCCGAAAAATCAAAAAAATCAAAAATATTTCATATTTTCCAAAAAAATGCCGAAAATCCAAAAAAAGCCAAAAATTCATGAAAAAAGCCAAAAAATATCAGAAAAAGCCAAAAAGACTTGTATTTTTCCAAAAAATACCAGAAAATTTTTTTGTGTCCAAAAAAAAATTAGAAAAAGACCTAGAAAATGTTTTTCCTCCCAAAAATGCATGGAAAATCCCTCGAACATCCAAAAAACCTCAGGGTTTAAACAAGATTAGGTACCGAAAGGGCATTAGTGATTAACTAGTGTAATCAAGTCCCCGATCCTAATTCCTCTGGTTGCGCAAAAGTGAGTATTTCTCCCGATACTTCACTTGGGTTTCTAATCAACCCACCCCAAATCGATTAGTGGTGACTCCAATTTAAAATTTGATTTACAGGTTAAAAAAAAAACTTGAACCATTAAGTCGTGAATTGGTGGACTTGGAAGAGTCCGGGCTTAACTAAATTCAGCCGAGCCATTAGCCTCCTTAGGCGCTTGTACGCGATTGTGGGCGTCGAAAAAAAGAGGTCGCGACAGCTTGGCGACTCCGCTGGGGACTTTGAGGACTTTGGCCATTTTATCTTTGTTTAAATGCTTTGCTAACTTGGTTTTTTTTTTCTTTTGTGCAGGGTAATAGCTTAAAGTTTTTTTTATTCTGTCAAAATAAAATGTTTTGTGATTATAAACATCTGTGCATGCTTTACTGTTTTAAACACTACACATGGCACACACAACCCGGCCGCCAGACCTGGGCCGCCATAGGATTTCTAGGATGGTGTTAAGAAAGATACGACCTTGAACGCGAGACTGCGATGTAGAGGTTGCCTTTCTTTTCCCCGAATTTCTTAGCCGAGGTTAGGAGGGTATGCTGCTAATGCGAGACTGCGATGGGCAGATACCTTTTTAATTTCATCAAGCCTTCTGAGTTAGAAATCGAGCCGCACGTCCCATGCGCATGTCTTTGTGCTTGCCATTTTTCTTTAAAAGCAAAGTGATTTCTTTACTTTTACTCAGTCTTTTTATTTGGCCCATGGCAATGTAGGATAAACTTTTCAAATCCCAGTTTATATGTGATGGGGAAAGACGATATCCAGTTCATTCCTGCTCCCAAGGCGGAGCTCTTCAGATGGTGGGGTCAATTAGATCAGTTTGCCCAGGAGCGCGTGAAGGCCAAAATTGGTCATCTCCTATCGTTGATCCAAATCACCGTTCGTCCTGAAGTCATACAAGCCATGGCACATTTTTGGTGCCCAAAGACAATTACTTTTATATTCGGTAGGTTTGAGCTAACCCCAACCCTGGAAGAATACAGCATCATCACTGGAATGCCTCTTAAGAAAAAGCTTGTCAAGTCATCGATAGGCGCCCTCCCATGGCGCAGGTTAGCACGACTTTTAGGAACTGAAATCCATGTCATGAGATAAATTCTTGAATGCAACCATAATACATGCCCACTAGAATTTATGAATGCCTGTTTCCAAAATTAGCCTATGACCCAGAAAAGTGAGATTTTCCTCCTAGCCTTTTTCGGGCTCATCATCTTCCCCCATCAAAGAAATGCCATAACTCCCAAGATGGCATGGATAGTTGATCAGATCTTAAGAGGGGGGGAATTATGTCAACATGATTTTAACTAAAACATTCTTGTCTTTTAATCATTTTAAAGACAACTCGGAGAAAATCATGCGATCCTCTCTTGAAATTTTACAAGTCTGGTTCTTTTCTCACCTAAGCGAATTTCGAGACTTCATGCGATCGCCTAAAACAAATGCTTTTGAAAATCCATTACAAAAATTTATGGTTTTAGGACCGTACATTCCCAATCAAAGCTGTTTGAATTGGGTAAGCTTTCTAAGAAACCCAGCTCCTGAGGCATTCTAATGGTGTGCTGGTTGGTTCCATGAAAAGAGGGCCCGCTTTGCTTACATGCGCACCCGCCCAATTCCGTTGCTCGGTCTCACCGGTGCCATTCCCTACTACCCGTATCGGGTAGCACGACAATATGGAGCCCTTTAGGAAATTCCACCGCCTTTCAAGATGATGGTCCCTCCAATTCTTTTCAACACAAGCCATGACTATGAATTCGAAATTTCTACCGCTCAGGAAACCTGGGACAAGTGCCATCGCAAAAGGATTGTGATACCTGAAGGGCTTGAGGGAGAAGAAAAAGCCCACCATGCCTCCATGTCCTACATCCACAACCATCGTATCCCGACAAGATGGAAGCCATTAGTCCCTCACTCAATTAGCGAGAGCAGCCAGCACGAGCAAGCAGAGCTCATGGAGAGAGATTTAGGAATGGACTAGATGCACACCTCAGAACCAGTTCAAGGAAGTAGGTGTCCTCGCAAGAACAAGGCTCCCCGTCGCGTATAAATTAGCAATCATGTGCCCCTTAGTATAAATAGTGTGAAAGTTTTGTCCCATTGTTTAGGGACTCTTGTTTAATATCTAGTATTTCATCCTGTATTTTCAATTTCAAGTTCTAGATGTTAGGAGTTGGCAGTCTATAAATCCTCTTTTGATAAATAAAAAAGCAGTTAGACCATTGCCATGGGTCAATCTTTGTTTATTTCCGTTCTCATTCATTGTTTTCACAACTAGGAAAGGCAAGGAGCCTTTGTACGAGGTCAAAGACACAGAGTCTGTTCAAGAGTGGGGCACAACTGGACAACTCCCCAAGCTTACTCCAAGAGCTAGGGTCCAAAGAATACCAACCCCTATCAACCTAGAAAGTGAATCAGACAGTGAAACTCTAATGTCTCCCACTTCCCTTGACAGAATCAAGTTAGCAAAACGAAGGGCCTTACTCAAAAGGTCTGGACCAGAAGCCAATAAAAGAAAGTCTAAGCAGATAGATTCAGCATCTACCGGCGAGTCACCGCACCAAAGCTTCGAGCATTCCCAAGAAGACAGCCTCGAAGGCTACCATCCCCTGGGGTACAACCCTGAAAACTTCCCGGCCCTAGAATACAATCCCAAGGACTTCCAGCGTTATTTCGACAATGAAACTGACGATTCATCGTATAACTGTTTCCTACTCTCATCTGGAGATGAAGGCCCGTCAGAAGAAGAAGCATACGTCTTTATCCGCTATGATCCTAACGAAGTACTAAGCTCGTCCTCTGACCATGAGGATAGCTTCAATACTTTATCCTCATTCGGAAATTTTGACCAAGAAGAAAGCAATGGGGTAATCTCGGTAGAATCCAACTTCCCTGAAACAGAAAAATTCACCACTACAACAGATATGCAATGGGAAAATCAGTGGCCTAACCAAGATACATCAAGCCCATCTTACGCTCATAGGATCACGACCCCTGGAGAGATGTGGATACCTGATCTCCGTAAGTATAATGGCACAACTTGTCCCGTGGCTCATTTGCAATACCTCCATACGGAAATGAGTTGGTACTATGGCCCGATGTCGTTCACAACTCAGGCATTCCAAGAAACTCTTACAAGGTCTGCATTGCAATGGTTCATCACAGCAGATATTTATCTCCTAAAGGATTGGAATGAGCTGACTTCCACATTCTTGCATCAATACCAAAACCAGATCGGAACTGAATTGCCTTGTGAGAGTTTGGTTCACTTTACAAGAAGACCAATGGAGGATTTCCAAGCATACGCAGGGAGGTGGAGAGCTTTCATGATGCAAACCCGCCCTCAACTGGCTGAAGAGGAGTTAATGAAGTAGTTCATAGAAGCTTTGTCCTGCAAGCATCGCTGTTGGCTGCATGGGTTACACTTCCATAACTTCAACGAAGTAGTCATTGCATGCGAATACTTCGAGTCTACTGAAGGCGAGGAATTCAAAGATACTTAGCTTCAAGGCCAGCACTATCGAAGCACTCCTTTGCACAGGAGTTTTCACGGGTTTTACTCGTTTTTATAATTTCATGTTTCTTATCTTGTCTGGTGTGCTACTGTTGTATTTTCCATTCCAAGTACTCTATTGTACATTTATAATATTTTGTTTTAAGAGCATGAGGCGGTACTCCAAACTAGCCCAGTGATGTTATCCAACCATGAAAAGAAAATATCATCCAAGGAGAATACTGAGGGCTGGGCTTCCTCATGCTTTTTCTCCCCCAAAGACTTATTTTGAAAATAAAAAATACTTCATCACCCAAAAGCTTTTGTTAAAACAAGATGATAAATTTAACCATGTTTGTCTTTCTGACTCATTCACTTCATGTCTCAGAAGATCATTCCCATCTCCTTTGACTTAGTGTGACATGGGGCATTTGAAGCAAGCGCATCAGGCGAACTCGCCAAATTCAAAGACACCCTGCCAAGAAAACAAGGGCAAATAGAAAGAATCATCCTACACCAAAAGAAGGTAAGTCTTATTCTCTGAATATAATTAGGAAATGATGTCCTCTCTCTTCTATTTACATGATACAAAAGATGAAACATAATAGGTACAGGCATAGAGTTGAGATCGAAGCATCCATGACATGCCTCACTCCTGCCTAGCTTCATCCTGAGCCAAAGGACTATCTTGTCGCACGACATGCCCAAACAGCTAGATGTTACAGTTCTAGCTTTGACAAGCCCAGAAGCATAAGGAAGGGATCTCTTCTCTTGAATTGGCTACTGTCAACAGGGAGAAAATCCAGACAATCAGGGCAATCTATAGCCCCACACCTTGGACAATGACTTTGGAATCTAGAAGCTTCACTCCATACGTATATTTTTCCAAGAAGTAATTGTCATCAGAAAGCTTGAGATTTTTATCTCAGATTCCATAGAAGCTTGAAGTACATGACTTTACTCAATACTGCTAATGGTCACATAATCAAAGATAGAAGAAAATTCCATAGAAGGAAGGCATTGAAGATGAATCAACGACCATCAATCATGCATACAGGGCCACAAATGAGGAGGGCTAATCGAAGGAAACATTGGACTGTGTCAAGATAAGGAGTCCATCATCGACATTCAAATATCCTTAGGAATCAACAAATACAAACTCTGGGAAAGGGTAACTTGGTATCATTTCCAATAGTCCCACTACTCGAACCCGCTTTTGACATATTTTCCCTATTGACAGGAAGCATCGAAATTCAAGAGCCAAACTTGATGGTTAGGTTTGGCAAATCGACATTGGCCAAGCTAGTACGTGGAAATGACCCACGAATTCACCTGATTTCGTGTAAAATGACGTGTCATCCAGGAGCCAATATTTGACCTAACGAAGCAAGGGATGTAGGACTTCGTGTCCCCCTCTCATTTCAAGTTCACCCAATCGTTTGCAAACCAGTGAAGGGTAAAGTTGTATCGCTTTCAATTATTCGATTCTTGAAAGAGTTCATGACTAACACATTCCCTCTTGTTTGTTGTAGGATCACCTGACTGTAAAAAAAAAAAGCAAAGATAACAAATCAATGAGAGGCATGACAGACTCTCCCAAGCAAAATGGCGTCTCAAGTATTGCCAAAGCAAATGACAGAGATCCTTCAGGCCTTAATTCACCTTTAATTTTGGCCCTGTTGATTGATCCATTTTCAGCATCTTCTCTGCAAAAAGCAAGAGTAGAAATTCCTGATCAGATTCCCAATCCCTGGTTGATCATTCATATGTCATGTCCCTAACCAATAGGAGCAATCTATTGACACTCATTTGTGAATAACTCTTTGTAAATAACTCTTTCAAAATTCAACACATTTGTGAATACCGTTCCACCAAGTAAACACTCCTATAGCTGATAATAAGTTCTTCTTGAGTAAAAAGCCTTTCATTTATTTTGAGAGTACAAACTCCATCTCATCATACACTGCATCCATTTTCTAGGTGAATTCTGCATAATGATTTTGTCTGTCTAAATCATTGATTCCATTGAGAATTATTAGAATAGACAGCTAATTGAAGAATACAAGATTGATTGAGCATGTTGGATGAGGCACGTCAGAATGATGGCAGGCAAGCCATATCCTACACACAATCCCCCATCTATACACTTGTGAGATGAGTGCAGAAAATTCCATGACTACAGGGTAAAGAGTTCTCTCGCGAATAGTACGATGATCAAAGCAGTGAGAGGCACTCCATCGCTCACTTTGAGCCCCATACACTGACAAATTTCTACTATACTCTCGACAAAGAACCACCCCACACTGGGGCAAGTCAAAAGCAAATCAACATCACAAGGTGAGAAAGGGGATAGAAATTTTCTTGCTCGCACTTGCATCAATCTTTGAGTGTCTTTATTACATATGAACACTCACGTTAATTTAAGTGCCCTAGAGTCGTGAAGAGCAATTCTTTATTTACGCACTTGTATCCATTGTACAACTCAATTGAGTCTGAAAATTCACCCTCACATGGAGGCAAAGCAGAAGCCACTATCGTTTGAGCAGCATAATCAAAAGTGCCAACAAAAGATGAAGACTCCATAGTCTAACAAAGGCGTTTGCTTGAACTCGCCAAGATCAATTCCTCAAGCAAACAAGAACAAAAACTGGGGCATAAAAAAAGCAGTGTACCTGGTAAAAGCAAGGTCAATGCCCATGAATGAAAAATTGAGATGAGAAATAAGGGCATGAAAAAAAGCAGTGTGCCTAGTAAAAGCAAGGCCGATGCCCTAAACAAAAATGCAGCCATTTGTATTCCCAAGAGAAATTACTGTTCAATTGATACAACCTCCATCTGACCGTGAAGAAAGACTAGTGATAAATGCCAAGACAATCACCAACTTTCACCCTCTTACATGTGAGCCAAGACTACGTTACATTCCCATTGTAAAAGTCTCTTCAGACTAGGGGCACTTCAATTAACGTAGGATTTCATGTGTACATAAGCATCGCTCGAAGAAGTACGAGCAAGATTACTCTATCTCTTTTCGCATGATTCTTGACTTATAAATTTGGAGATGATCGTGTAGCATTTTTGTCCATCAGCTTCGACCTCGATGGTCCCATTTGATGAGCTGTTGACCAAGTCTTCATCACAATTTCAACAAAGACCTCTCACATTGGTAAAGTCGTACCATTTGCGAGAATACTCGGATCCCTGCTGACATGATGACAGTGAGATAGTGTGGTCCTTATAAATCCTGCATCAATGGTCAAGATAGCCTTCTCCATGAGAGTGAGTGAAAAGTCCTTTCAGACTTAAAGTCCCTCATCTGGCATGCTCAAAGCATCTATATTCCGAATAAATGTTGTCTTTCAAAATCTTCACCAGTGGAATTCGAATGATACAAAACTAACAAGATTGTCATGCATAAATCACATTTGAATTTATGAATTTACAATATATAACAATCATGTGTGCATATTATGCAAATAGCAGACATACTCTCAAAGATCAAAGATATTACCAGGTAAGCATATTCTAAATCCCCATTTGTCTTAAAGTACCTACCACTGTCCAGGTACTCTCTTCTTGACACTCGACCTATTCGAGTCGTCCCTTGAGTTTGGGTGCTTGCAACTGTCTAAGTATCTCATTGTCTTTAAGTACCCATCACTTGTTGAGTACTCCCCCTTATTAACACTCGCCCCGTTCGAGTTATCCTCAGAGTATTGATATTTGCGACTGCCCAAGTATCCTCTTGTCTTTGAGTACCGGCCACCATTCGGATACTCCATTTTCCTGACACTCGACCTGTTCGAGTTGTCCCCAAAGTATTGATACTTGTGACTGACCAAGTATCCCTTTATAGTTAAATACCTGCTGTTGTCCAAAGTACCCCCTTGTTTTTGAGTAGCCGCCACTTGCCGGGTGCTCCCTCTATTGACGCTCGACCTATTCGAGTCGTCCCTTGAGTTTGAATGCTTACAACTGTCTTAGCATCCCATTGTCTTTGAGTTTCGACCACCGTTCGGATACTCCATTTTCTTGACATTCGACCTGTTCGAGTTGTCCTTAGAGTATTAATGCTTGTAATTGACCAAGTATCCCTTTATCGTGGAATACCTACTGCTGTTTAGGTATCCCTATATCGTCAAGTACCCACCGTTGTCTAGGTACTTCATTTTCATGACACTCAACCTACCCGAGTTGTCCCCAAAATAATATAGCAGGTGTTCAAGCATTCCATTGCTTTATTTGGCACTGCCGTCCAAGTATGCTTTCTAGCACTTAGACCAGCATAAGTGGTCCCAGATCATATCATTAAATACTTGTGTTCATCCGAGTATTCCAGTGCTTTGTACACCTGCAGCTACCTAGGTGCTCTAGCCCTTTTGACTGCCTGCAACCATCCAGGTAAGCCTCGTGCCATATTCAAGCTTATAATACCAAGAGGTGAGAGACCTTCATGAATATCCAAGGCACGTCCTCGATATTCCCCATACTAGGAGGTGAGAGACCTTCATGAATATCTCAGGTACGTCCTCGATATTCCCAATTGCCAGGAGGTGAGAAACCTTCACGAATATCTCAGGTACATCCTCGATATTCCCCTTTACCAGGAGGTGAGAGACCTTCATGAATATGCGAGGTACGTCCTCGATATTCCCAATTACCAGGAGGTGAGAGACCTTCATGAATATCTCAAGTACGTCCTCAATATTCTCAATTACCAGGAGGTGAGAGACCTTCATGAATATCCCAGGTACGTCCTCGATATTCCCAATTACCAGGAGGTGAGAGACCTTCATGAATATCCCAGGTACGTCCTCGATATTCCCAATTACCAGGAGGTGAGAAACCTTCATGAATATGCGAGGTACGTCCTCGATATTCCCAATTACCAGGAGGTGAGAGATCTTCATGAATATCTCAGGTACGTCCTCGATATTCCCAATTACCAGGAGGTGAGAGACCTTCATGAATATCCCAGGTACGCCCTCGATATTCCCAATTACCAGGAAGTGAGGGATCTTCATGAATATCCTAGGTACGTCCTCGATATTCCCAATTACCATGAGGTGAGAGACCTTCATGAATATCCCAGGTATGTCCTCGATATTCCCAACTACCAGGAGGTGAGAGACCTTTACGAATATCTCAGGTACTTCCTCGATATTCCCCACACCAGGAGGTGAGAGACCTTCACGAATATTCGAGGCACGTCCTCGATATTCCCAATTACCAGGAGGTGAGAGACCTTCACGAATATCTCAGGTACTCCCTCGATATTCCCAATTACCAGGAGGTGAGAGACCTTCACGAATATCTCAGGTACGCCCTCGATATTCCCAATTACCAGGAGGTGAGAGACCTTCACGAATATCTCAGGTACGTCCTCAATATTCCTACTAGCAGGAGGTGAGAGACCTTCACGAATATGCGAGGTACGTCCTCGATATTCCCCAATTGCCAAGAGGTAGGAGACCTTCACGAATATGCGAGGTACGTCCTCGATATTCCCCAATTGCCAAGAGGTAGGAGACCTTCACGAATATGCGAGGTACGTCCTCGATATTCCTAATTATCAAAAGGACCTTCATGAATATCCCAGGTATCTTCCAGAATCGATGCCCTGAGAAAGGTCGGCGCATCCTCTCGAGAAAGGTCGGGTTCCATCTGGTGTCTTTGACAGAAGTCAGACGCCTCACAAATCGATGCCCTGAGAAAGGTCGGTGCATCCTCCCGAGAAAGGTCGAGTTCCAACCAATGTCTTTGACAGAAGTCAGACACCCCAATAAAACAGATACTCTGAGAAAGGTCGGCGCATCTCCCGAGAAAGGTCGGGTACCAACTGGTGTCCTCGATACAAATCAGGCACCCACAAATGAGATGTCCTGAGAAAGGTCGGTGCATCTCCTGTCACGGCGACCGAAGAATGGTTCGGGTCCGAGACAAACCACCGATTGCTCTAACAGGCGACCGAAGAATGGTTCGGGTCTTGAAGGAGTAATCCCCAGTCAAGGCGATCGAAGAAAAGTTCGGGTCCTAGACAAATCATTGATTGTTTTAACAGGCGACCGAAGAATGGTTCGGGTCATGGAGAAGCAATTTCCCGTCACGGCGACCGAAGAATGGTTCGGGTCCGAGACAAACCACTAATTGCTCTAACAGGCGACCGAAGAATGGTTCGGGTCCTAGAGGAGTAATCCCCAGTCAAGGCAACCGAAGAAAGGTTCGGGTCCTAGACAAATCATTGATTGTTTTAACAGGCGACTGAAGAATGGTTCGGGTCTTGGAGAAGCAATTTCTCGTCACGACGACCGAAGAATGGTTCGGGTCCGAGACAAACCACTGATTGCTTTAACAGGCGACTGAAGAATGGTTCGGGTCCTGGAAGAGTAATCCCTAGTCAAGGCGACCGAGGAAAAGTTCGGGTCCTAGACAAATCATTGATTGTTTTAACAGGCGACCGAAGAATGGTTCGGGTCCGAGACAAACCACTGATTGCTCCAACAGGCGACCGAAGAATGGTTCGGGTCCTGGAGGAGCAATTTCCCGTCAAGGCGACCAA
This sequence comes from Eucalyptus rudis, assembly GCA_019915205.1. NCBI lineage: Eukaryota > Viridiplantae > Streptophyta > Magnoliopsida > Myrtales > Myrtaceae > Eucalyptus > Eucalyptus rudis. The sequence continues at coordinate 688,292 of JAHMTN010000224.1, read as the reverse complement.
AGAAAGGTTCAGGTCCTAGACAAAACGCTGATTACTCCAATAGGCGACCGAAGAATGGTTCGGGTCCTAAGGGAGCAATCTACCATCAAAGCGACTGAAAAAAGATTCGGGTCCTAGACAAATCATTGATTGTTTTAACAGGCGACCGAAGAATGGTTCGAGCCCTAGAAAAGCAACCTCTTCATATCACCAGGTAAGATGACGCCTTGATACTTGTCAAACTCGGGGTTCACACCTTATCTCGCTCACTCTCGGTAAGTAACTACAGGTATCTTCTTATCTGTCTTCATATATGTAATGTTATGTTGCTCTTTTTTACATAGGATAATAAGTCTAAAATTTAAATATAATCCACTACGCATATATGGACAAAATTTAGGCATCAGTTTGTCCTTGAATGCAACCTCTGCAAGCTCACCTTTAAAGAGGGGCAGCTGTTGACGCCTAAAATTTCAATTAATTAGGTTTTACTTTTGTTTTTTATTTTTTTATTTTATCTTTTTTCGGATGATAAATAAACAAAGAAAAAAGTGGAAAAGAAACAAAAGAGAAAAAGAAGCAGAAGCAGCCCTAACATGGGCCTGAGAGGCCCATTTCTGCCTCAGCCCGGCCCATCCGGGTCATCTTCTTCCTCCGTCTACCTCTGCAGCACACGCGCAGAGGGCGCGACACTGAATGAGCGGACGGACGGCGACACGCGTGGGGGGGCAGCTGGCGGACAGGTGGCGGATGGGACACCGGTTTGGCCGGCGGAGGCCGTTTGGCGCACGGGGACCGGCGGTCGAAGCTCCGTCGAGCGGCTGCCCCTCGCCTATAAATAGGCCCCCGTTTCAATCGTTGAGGGGGAGGCCGAGAACAATCGAAGGTTGCAAAGCTTCGAGCTTCTTGCTGAGAGACTTCAGAAGGGGAGCCGAGGCCGAGCAAACCCAAATCCGAAGGCTTGCGGCCGGAGAGGGGAAGGTTCCGCCAGAGAGACACACGGACAAAGAGATCAAAAGCTTGCGAGCGTCGGAAGCTTCCCTCGAGAGACTTCGAGGGAGGCCCGAGCGCTCGTGAGCCCAGATCTGAGGGAGAGGGTCGAGCTGAGAAGCGAAGAAGGTGAGATCCGAGCGGGTAGATGCTGTGCAAGAGAAGAACCAGAATGAGGAGGCAGATCTGAGAATAAAGGATCCCGATCTAGAGGAGGAGGGTCACGCCGTCGCTGTTCAGCGATCGACAACGCAGTTCCAAACGCCACCACCTAACCCCGACGCCGTCGCCTCAAAAGCTCCCCACCGCCGCGCCGAGCCGTGCCCCAACGTCGCCGCTGCGCCAGATCTCGCCGAGCCTCGACGCCCGCTGCATCAGATCTCGCCCCGGGCCGTGCTATCCTGACCACCTCTCAACGACCAACCACGACTCCTGTCCACTGCTGCTTCCTGCCTCGCCGCCGCCGTTCGCCGTGTCGTCGCACCGTTGCTGCAGACAGGTAGTAGGAACTACCGTTGGTCGGGTCGTCGCCGTCGCTTCCCCCTGCTTGAAACCCTAGCCCCTCCATCAACGCCGCGAATTGAGAGGAAAGGGAGATGGAGTCGCGAAGCTAGGTGGAATTGGGTCAGGCCTGACCTGGTTCTGCTAGGGTTTCAGTCGCTTGGGCCAGGACTGACCTGGTTTGCAAACCAGGCGGGCTTGCTTTTCGCGGAGGGGCCCAATTTTGTTGTGGGCTTGGGCCCCTTCGCCCAAAAAAAAAAAAAGAAAAAAAAAATCCGAGTCGGGCCCGGGTCGGTCCTTGTCTGTGGCTCGCGGCCTGGGTCGGTCCTAACCCGGGAACCCGACCCGGGTCGTTTTTTTAAAAAATATATATTAATATTTTAATAAAAAATAATAATAAATCAAAAATATTTTATTTTCAAAAATGAAAAATCAAAAAATGAAAAAATCCGAGTCGGGCCCGCAACGCAGGCCCGTCCTTGTCTGTGGCTCGCGGCCCGGGTCGGTCCTAACCCGGGAACCCGACCCGGGTCGTTTTTTTTTTTAAATATATATTAATATTTTAATAAAAAATAATAAAAAATCAAAAATATTTTATTTTCAAAAATGAAAAATCAAAAAATGAAAAAATCTGAGTCGGGCCCGCGTTGTGGGCCCAAATGGATGACCCGGGTCGGACCCAACCCAAGGATCCGACCCGGTTCGTTTTTTTTTAAACATTATAATATAATATAATATTTTAAAAATAATGAAAAATAATTTATTTTCCAAAAATATTAAAAAACAATTTATTTTCCGAAAAATCAAAAAAATCAAAAATATTTCATATTTTCCAAAAAAATGCCGAAAATCCAAAAAAAGCCAAAAATTCATGAAAAAGCCAAAAAAGATCAGAAAAAGCCAAAAAGACTTGTATTTTTCCAAAAAATACCAGAAAATTCTTTTGTGTCCAAAAAAAAATAGAAAAAGACCTAGAAAATGTTTTTCCTCCCAAAAATGCATGGAAAATCCCTCGAACATCCAAAAAACCTCAGGGTTTAAACAAGATTAGGTACCGAAAGGGCATTAGTGATTAACTAGTGTAATCAAGTCCCCGATCCTAATTTCTCTGGTTGCGCAGGAGTGAGTATTTCTCCCGATACTTCACTTGGGTTTCTAATCAACCCACCCCAAATCGATTAGTGGCGACTCCAATTTAAAATTTGATTTACAGGTTAAAAAAAAAAAACTTGAACCATTAAGTCGTGAATTGCTGGACTTGGGAGAGTCCGAGCTTAACTAAATTCAGCCGAGCCATTAGCCTCCTTAGGCGCCTGTACGCGATTGCGGGCGCCGAAAAAAAGAGGTCGCGACAATTGACACAATCAAAAGTCTAGATCTTTTGACACTTTTCCCTAATGATTTATAAATGGATATCTTTTAACTTCCGAATATCTCTAGGACATTCATGTTTGCTAGAATTGCCTTTTTCGCTGATAAGCTCACTGAATTTGACTAGAGCAAAGGTTTAGTTGTATGAACATACCTCGATTTGTCCATTTGAAGCAGCCAAATGCAAAATCGTATTGCCATCTTCGTCCCTTGAGTTGATGAACTGATATCTTTCATAAACATCATGTGTCGCTTGAACCAAGCATTCCAACACATCGACACGCCCTTTATAACCGTGACATGAAGAAGGTTTCTTTTGTATTTGTCATGGACAAAACGAGTTTCAGGGCTGACTCTTACCAAGCTTTCCACTATGTCAAGGTTACCTTTTGCTGCCGCAAGATGAAGAGGTGTTGAACTTTGATAATCTTGCTCTCTTGCCAACTCAGCCTTCCGAGCTAGGATTGCTTCCACGACATCCAAGTGTCCAAGCATGGTTGCAATGTGCAAAGTAGTCTCGTTGTGATTCCCGATCATGATTCTATCAAGAAGCAGCTTATCTTTTCCAAGCAAAGAATGCACGTTTCCTTCATGGCGGCTTCGTAGAGCTCGGACTCCATGTTTTGGCTCTCTAAAATGGGAATTTCGGGATGCTCACTACTCCATTTGGGGCCTTGAATATATATTGTAAAGTTAGGCTTGACGAGGACCAAAAAATTGATTGGTAAAAAATTGGACATCTTTTTTCTGCAAGTACGTAGCTCAAGTTTCCGTTGGCCGAACGTTGAGCCTCAAATGTTTCTGTACACACGCTAGAAGAGATGTTAGCTCACGGCTCTATAGACCTAGTCAAACTCCGCCGCGCCAATCGGTCGTCGACATTTGGAATTTACTTACAACGGTTCTTAGGGGAATTAAGAAGAAACCTGCAATCTCTCCTTTAAGTTTGTTGTTTTGTGAAATCGAATTTTAAATTGTTTAAATGTCCTCGTTAATTGGCCTGAAGGAAGCTACCATTCTCTTGATCGTCACTTATTTCGTCTTTATCGCGACGATGTTCTTCACTTAAACCACGACTGGACATTTTACACAGAATCTTAGACATGATTGGCTAAGATCAAAGACTAAAATTCTCTAAGGTAATTTCGCCGAACAATCAGAAATATATCAAACACCATTCCTGTCCTTTTCTTAAGAATATGGACAATGTGAAAGCTTGGACACCCAATGAAACATATTTCAGGCTGACTCTTGACAAGCTTGTCACTATGTTAAGGTATCTTTTGCTTCTGTGATATGAAAAGGCGTCGATCTCTGAGAATCCTGCTCTCTTGCTAGCTTGGCCTTGCGAGTTAGGACCTCTTCTACAAATTCTAAGTGTTCGAGCATGGCTGAGATATACACAGGAGTCTCCGTGTGATTCCTGGTCATGATTCAGTCGAGAAGCAGCTTATCTTTTCCAAGCAACTCAAGCAAAGAAGGCACGTTTCCTTTCACTTTCACGGTGGCTTCGTGGAGCTGAGACTCCATGTTTGGTTCTCTAAAACGGGAGTTTCGAAATACTCACTACTCAATTTGGGGACTTGAATGTATATTGTCACCAAGTCAACTTTCAAGGTAGGCTTGATGAAAAGCGAAAAATGATTGGTGGTATGTGGCTCAAGTCTCCGATGAGCCTGGACATCCTTTGATCATGCAAAGCAATCGCACTCTAGTCATGCAAAACTAGTTGTGAAATCATTTCATTCGTACAAACATGAAATTACGTAATCTAGGCACTTTCAAAGAAATTATACTCTCATATGGTTGTGTTAGGAAGATGGTTACAAATGATAATAGTACCATTAGCACATTAGATTCGGTCTTCTCAACACGGTAATTACTAATGATTTCAAGCTTGTGAATGGTTTAAGCTCAATGTGGAGGCATTTGCCTTGCCATGCCACCAACGAATTCTGCCAAAGAGAGTTGATCTTCATTTTCTACTATGATGTTTGGGATCTCAACTTTGCCGTCAAGGCTTGCGGCCATGTATGATCCACCGTCGCTGGATGTGTGGACAAGCTACCTCATGAGCCATGGACGAGGTCAGATCTGGAGGCACAAACGCATCAAGCTTTGCCATCAAAGTGGCCAGTGCTGTGTCCAGGCCGAACATTGTTGCGAGTAGGGGTGTCAAGAACCGAACCAAAAAATTTGATTTTTTCGATTCGATTCGGTTTTCGGTTTGGTTTTCATTAAAAATCAATATTTTTTTATTGGTTCAGTTTTTATTAGTTAACCGAACCACAAACCGATAAAATTAAACCATTAAAAATTCGGTTTTTATTTCCCTCGACACGACCGAACCTCCCCCACAACGTAAACCCAGAATATCTCTCTCTAGTTTCTCTCTCTCTCTAGCTCGCTCGCGATCGACGGCGCTCGCTCGCTGGCTCCATCTTTCTCTCCAGCGATCTCGGCATGTAGGGCTCTGAACCTCGATCGTCCATCGAGACGCCGTCGATTTCCCTCCGCTTTCTGCCCTTTTAGGGTTTTTAGAGTCGTCGTCGTCGTCGTTCATTTCCTGGTCATTTGCACCTCCTCTTTTTCTTTTTTCTTTTTTTTTTGAATTTTTTGTGAATTTTTCTCGGTTGAGATTGCTGTTTTGCTCTGTCCGGACGTCGTTTTCCAGCAGCAGCGAGTTTCGACCGCACCTTTTTTCTCTTTTGTTTTTTTTTTCCTTTCGACTTTGTCTGTCGTTTCCCGCGCGCGAGATTAGGGTCTCCCCCTCTCGGATGCCATTTGCTCTGAATTTGCTTTCGCCGACGAGGTGCTTGCAATTCGGAATCTGTTTCATCGTTCTGTTTTCGGGTCGTGCCGATCATTTTCTGTGCAGGCATGTACCGGCCACATTTCGTGAATTATCGACGGAATAGCTTGGCTTGGCTGTAGCACGGCTGATTCGGCTTTTTTGATATGGCTTGTTGGGGCTTTTGCTTGAGATCGCATACTTGGCTTTTGTTTTGTTTGTTTCGGTTTTTAAAACGCCTCACTGAGAATTATAAAAAAAAAAAAAAACGAAAAACCCGGCTCTATGGACGTAGTCAAACTCGGCAACGCAGTCGGTTGCAGACATTTCGAATCTACTTACAACTAGTTCTTGGGAGAATTGAGAAGGAACCCGCAATCTCTTCTTTCAACTTTGTCCCTGTCCTTTACTAGTGAATATGGACATATATGAAAACCCGCGAACTTTACCTACACAGACTAAATGCATACAATCTCCCCATCAAATCGTCCCAGATGCATCCCCCAATTTCCTAAACACGGCAGTTCAACTTGAAAAGCTCCTTCTATAGTCTTATTTGAGCCTGCACATTCCCTTATTCTTCAGCTAAGATTATTCAACTTGATGGATTGTGGATTGTGGTAGGAGATGCTTGAAATGAGCAACAGTGTCATGAGTGCATTTACGCTTAGTCTTTCAACCGACATAGTTGCTAATGATTCCGAGCTAGCAAATAATTTAAGCACAATGAGCAAGCAGCAGTCTTGCTTTATATTCGATTTGCCCATTTTTGTTCCGGTGAAATTTGCGATCCATTTCATGAACCATCCAGTTTTCTCCAGCGGCTGTCCAACTGGCAATTTTGTAACTACGTCGAGAGCAAGCAAGTTGAGAAATTCACAGCTGTCCAAGATTGAAGAAGAGAAGACAAAAACTACAGCTGGACGTCTAAGGTGGCTAACATCTTGGAGACTCTCCTGTCAGCAACGAGTAATTTGACAAAAAAAAAATAAAAATAAAAATTGTCCCACTAGTATAAAGTCATAGGACAGAAAAAATCCTGTAGAACAAGTCAGCTTTTCCGTAAGACATGAACGAAATAAAAAAAAAAAAAAATCAATCCATAACGTTTACGTCAGCTTTTCTGTTTGAATGCGTTTCGGTTTAAAAAAAATTACTTTCTAAACGATCTTCTAAAATAGAGAGTGGGATATTCTAACGATATTCCTAGTGACTTCATCCTCTATTTCCATTTAAGACACTCTTTAGCAAAAGTATTTTGCTTCCACCGAGCTAAAAGAATGCCCTATTGAGTTTCTTCCCGGATAGAAAGAGCAAGAAAACCAAGTCATGTAACAAAATTAAGCACGTTACATACTCGGATCACTTGCAAGCCTGATGTAAAAGTTTTGTCGGCATGTAATCTTTTTGATTTTGACATTCAATCTTTTAACAGCGGAGGTGGCGAGCAATACACATTAGGAGGATAGAGAGCTGCTGCGCCCACCGCTGGGGACGTATTAGGGTGCGTTTGGTTGGACCACCCCATGATGTGGATTTTAATCCTGTCCATTTTGCCGATGGCTGTGGCGAGGACTTCCCTGATGTCGCTGTGCATTAGCACTTTAGAGCACGCATTCGAGACCGCAAGCGGGCGTGCAACTGCATTGGCCTCTTCGTGGATGGATCCAAGCCCGGTGCGATCGGCTGCTGATCTTTTGGTCACGGAGAGGATGCAGATGAAGCCCTGCGGAGGGGACTAAGATCCATTTTTGCAAGAACATCAGCTAATAAAATGTTCTCCTGTGATTGTGATGATTACCTCTTTGGTCCGTTTGATGTCCATTCCGACCACTCTTCCATGCTTAGTCTGATCTTTTACCCATAACTATGTATGGAAATTTAATTGGAAAGGCAAATGGGACTTGGCAAGATTCGAACTTAGGGCTTTCAGCTCTGATACATGTAAGAATTTTGTGAGATTACTGTCGACTGTCGTAAAAGTTTAAACTGTTAAATGGAGACGTGATTTAATATTTAATTATTCTAACAGTATTAGTGATGATTTTCTAAACCATGCTTTTGTTGATCATGATTTTAAATTACCAATATGATGGTCCTTTGTGGGACAGGTATGAGTTAGTGACATAATATTTGTAAGAAAATGTGAAGTTGAAAGTTAACTTACGGTTTGCTTCTTAAGTCTTATAAAAATCTAAGAAAAACACAAGCTCCTCTATGAGGGAGCAAACGTATAATACGAGCTTCTTAGCGAAGAAAAAACGACGGTGTCATCATTAATCACTGGTCTAGGATCCCGTATGATAAAAAAAGGAGACGTCACCCCGTGTGCAAATTACTTGTAATTTACTTTGATAGTAGGCAATATACGCATAAAAAAAAATGTAAGATAGCTTTAACATTTACAAATACTTACCAACGTAAAATAATTTAACTGCAACGGAATTAGTAATACGAACACAAAAAATTGACTTACGAACATCATTTTGAATTTATGATACAATAAGGTATATTACTATGATTAGACTTTGTTAGCAATTTACTAAGAATGGGTATAATTAAGGTCGTCAAGGATTAGCACTCACTCAATTTACTAATTAGAAGGAAAATTACTATTTAAGAGATGCATTACATCTTATGGGGTAAATTACTACTTTGAATTACTTTCTATAAGACTTATTATTGTCTTAAGAGATGTTACTACTTTGAAGGTAAATCACTCATTTTGTCTCTTGTAATTATCTATTGATAATGATTGGTAGTTCATTATGGTTAATTTATTTCAATCGTTAATGGTCCCTTTATACTTCATAACTTGATGATGATATTACCAAGTATTCCTACCATAGTGTAATATCCCTCAAGAGGTCATTACTTGTAGTTACCCGCGTTAGTAATTACACCTCCAACAATTGTAATTTGCCTCAAATCGTTGTGATCTCAATTGCACCTCTATCGAGTACTTTCCTTTTTCGCATAGTAACTTAGCCTATAGTTCATAACAAGAAATTCCTATCTCTTAGCTTGAGTGAAAATAATCTACCTTTGGAGACAGTAAATTACCTCAAGTTATCCTAAGCTCGATAAGTTGTGAATTGGCGGGTTTGGAAGAGTCCGGGCTAAGCCTAATAGACTTAGCAAGCCATTACTCTTCGCAGGCGCCCGTGTGATAGGGCGCCGAAAAAGAGGTCGCGACAATGTTCAACGACACTACAGGCTGCATCAGGTCTCACTTGAACCAAGCATTCTAAAATATCCACATCCCTTTCATGGTTGTGACGTGAAGAGGGTTTCTTTTGTATTTGTCATGGATGAAACATGCCTCAGGGTTGACTCTTAACAAGCTTGCCACTATGTTAAGGTATCCTTTTGCTGCCGCAAGATGAAGAGGCATCAAACTTTGACAATCCCGCTCTCTTGCCAGGTCGGCCTTTCAAGCTAAAACCTCTTCCACGAAATCCAAGTGTTCGAGCATGGTTGCGATGTGCAGAGGAGTCTCGGTGTGATTCCCGGTCATGATTCCAGCGAGAAGTAGCTTATCTTTTCTGAGCAACTCAAGTAATAAACGCACATTTCCTTCCACGGCGGCTTCATAGAGCTCGGACTCCATGTTTGGGTCTCTAAAATGGCAGTTTCGGAATACTCACTCCTCCATTTGGAGACTTGAATATATATCGTCACAACCAAGTGAATCTTCACAGTAGGCTTGACGAAGACCGAAAAATGATTAGTAGATTTTTCATCTGCAAGTATGTGGCTCAGTTCCCCCGAATGTCTATGGAGGGTGTGTTGGGATATACCTGGCGGCCATTTTCTGGCGAGTCTCGTCTCCATTTGGTCCTATATTGGTCAACTGGATGCTCCACTGAAACAAGCACTCAATAAAACACTCTTGTCTGTTCTCTCTCTACGTCGCTTTATTCACCACACGCTCGCACATGGAGCACCTTCTCCATTTATAGGATGCAAAGTCGGTGCATCCCAGCTTTCCACACTTTTCCAATATAAAATATCTCCTAAACTAATTCATCACATTGCAACTTGCTTTGGCTTATCGGAAGAGGCGGTGAGAAAGGGAAAAATCTGGAGAGAAGGTAAAATATGGAAGAAGGGAGAGAGAGATCTGGAAAATGGAAGAGGGAGAAGCGATGCTTCTCAACATGTCCCCTTGGAGACTTGGCGTCCTTTGTGTTGTGAAAATATGGCTTCGAATTGGGTAGAACAATGAAGACGGATAGTCAGAGTACTCAAGTCGGACTTTGAAACGTGATATCACTTTTTTTTAAGGATTTATTTGCCCTACAACATTGCTAATGGTCACCGGCAAAAATCCTCCAGGATACAATAAAGTCTCGGATGAGAATACTAGATATCAATTATAGTATTTCTCCAAGGTCTCTCTAGGAAACAATTTGAAAGAATGGCTGTAGTTTTTTCAGACAGAAAGCTTGAAAAAGATGAAAAATGATCACTTTCGTTTTTCTGAAAAACAACGAGTATATATATAAAACAGTCTTGCAACTCTTCGTGAAAATTGCTAAAGAATGAACAAACACATTCTTTAGAAAAATTGTTCGGATAAATAAATACAACTCTGAACAATTGCAACACTTCGGGAAAAGTTGTAAACTGCATAAGTAATTTTCCAAATGTTGTATCGAAAAAACACAAATAAAAATTCGGAATAATAGTTTTTTTTTAAATAGAATTTCGAATTTACATTTTATATTTCATTTCCAAAAATTCTCAAATTAAAATGCAACCTTTGAATTGATTAAAAAATTGATAACATAAAAATTAAATAAATAACAAATGAGTTAGTACTAATTAACCGCGTAATCATTCGTGCACCCGTCGTGGGTATGGTGGGGTCTAGCCTCACCCCATCATTCCTTGAGATACACAAGGAAACCCTTCACTTATAAATCAGCCCACTTCCTCCCACTTTTCCTATGTAGGACAAGAAAAACACACTCAGTTTGTTTTGACAAACAAACCTCCAACACTTTGAAATTCGCTGCTGTCACAATGCTTCATTGCGACGACCAGCCATTTTTCACACAATTTAAGACATGATTGGCTAAGACCAAAGACCATAATTCTCTGCGATAATTTCACCGAATAATCAGGGATATATCAACACCGGTCCTTACCTTCCCTTACAAATATGGACATATATGAATGCGTGAACTTGACTTACATAGACCAAATGCAGACAGTGTCACCACCAATTGGTCCCAGGTGCCTCCCCCAATTCCCTAAACACGACATGTCAACTTCAAAAGCTCCTGTTTTGGTCTTATTTGAGCCTGCAAAATATCTTATTCTTCGGCTCAGATCATTCAACTTTATGGATCGTGTTAGGAAGATGCTTGAAACGAGCAAGTTTCATAAGTGCATTTATGATTAGTCTTTCCGCCGAAATAGTCGCAAATGATTTTTAGCTAGCAAATAATTTAAGCACAATGAGCAAGCAGGAGTCTGGCTACACATTTCATGGCCCATTTTTGTTCAAACACCAATGTGCTTTTATGCAAAGATTAATTTACTTTGAAGGTATCAGCAAAAACAAAATGATCATAAATTGGAGAAGGGAAAGCGAAAAATAATCTGAATCAATATCACCTGTTAATTTTCTTCACAGAAAGAAAGAACAAGAAAACCAAATCATGCGGCAAAATAAAGTATGTTACATGCTCAGATCACTAGCTCCACTGCATTCAGTGATCATGGCAAAGAATTCGTGAGAAAGTTTCGACTCTTCCTCGCACGACTAATGTAGAAAAATTGTGGGCACGTAATCATTTTATCTGGACATTCAATCAATAACTTAGTATTTTGTGAAAGCGAATCTTAATTTGTTTGAAAGTCCTTGCCGTAAACTGCCCTCATGAACGCAAAACATCTGCTTCGGTAATTCTACGTTCTAGGATTTTCTACTTTGGTCTTAAGCTTATTGGGGGCGATTCTAGGGTCCCATATGGAAGAAGGGACCTCCATTCCGTGTGCAAAATTGACTGGCTATAGCCATTTATTTTTTAGTTTACTTTGGTTGTAGATGATTTTGCCAATTCAAAAGGGAAATTATGAATTATAAGATAAAGTTTGCATTTGCAAATATCTACAAACATAGAGGTAATTTAACGACGTTAAAACTAATTTTACGAACACAACATATACTTACAAACGTTATTTGGCACTTATGATACAATAATGTATGTTATTATAGGCTTTGTTAAAAATTTACTAAGAATTGACCCAAAAAAAAAAAAAAACAATTTGCTAAGAATGAGTATAATTGAGATCATCAAGGATCAACACTCATTCATTTTACTAATTATAAGGAAAATCAATACTTCAAAAGGTATATCATTTCTTATAGGGTAAACTACTATTTTGAATTTCTTCCTATAAATTAGAACATTGTCTTAAGATATGTTACTACTCTAAAGGTAAATTACACGTTTTGTAACATGAGAATGCTTACGCTTAGTAATTTTCTTATAACATAGTAAATTACTTCAAGCCATCGCATGTGATACATTACCTGGTAGTTGACCTAAAGCCGTGGTGAATTGGCTGAACTCCTCACAATTTCATTGCACTTATGGTTCGTAAAATAAAATAAAAAAAAACATTCCTTCACAGTTCGTAAGTTGGGGATGTTTTCACTAGTAACTATATTGTAATTTTCTATATACAGTCATGGTCCGTAGTTCATTATTGTTAGTATTTTTCCAGTATTAATAGTAAATTCCCTTCATATTTCATAACTTGACAATGGAATTACTAAGTAATTGTCCCACCATGGTCTAATTTTCCATGACATGTCATAACTTGTAGTTCCTATCCTTAATAATTATATCTCTGACAATCGTAATTTGCTTAAAATCGTCGTGATCTCAATTGTACCAGTGGTTAGTAGGTTCCTCTTTTGTGTAATTTAGCTATACAGTTCGTAACAAGCATGCTCTGATGGTATATTTCCATTTTAAAAGATGTTACTACTTTGATGGTAAGTTATTTATTTTGTAACATGGAAATGCTTACACCTAATAATTTCCTTATAACATTCCCTCAAACCATGGGGTGTGACATACTACTTGGTAATTGATCTAAAGCAATGGTAAATTGTTTATACTCCTCATAATCTTGTTGCACTTGTTCATAAAATTGAATTCAAATAGTGACATTCATATACACCACTTAAATTAGGGATGTTGTACTTGTTATTCGGTAATTTCATAATTTTCTTCAATTAGTCAAAATTGGTAGTTCATTGTTTTCTTTTATTTTAGTATTTTTCAATTATTAACGATAACTTCCTTTTATACTTCATAACTCGACCGGCCATAATCCGTAGTTCCTGTCCCGCATTATTATACCTCTAATAATTATAATTTACCTAAAATTGCCACGATCTTAGTTGCATTTCTAGTTTGCTCTTTCCTCTTTTCGTGTGGCAATTGAGCTACATAGTTCAAAACAAGAATTCCTATCACCTACCAGTTAATTAATGGGATGGTAAGGTACTTGAAATTGTCATAAGAGACACGTCATAAAATTAATAATCGACCACGATAATCGTAAGTCATTCGCAAGTCCATGCAAATGGTAGTAAATATCTACGTTTATTAATAGCAAATTAACTCAAGTTATCGTAAGTTCAAAGGTCTAAATGATCGTAATTTTTATCGAGAAATCTAAGCAACCTAAAGTTTACTTTCTATTTCCCTTTTCTTAGTAAATCTACTTAAATAATCCTTCAAATTCATAATCAATGGATCCTATCCATAAATAATAGTCCTTTTGCATGTCGTGATTTTCCTTAATTAATCGTAAAATTTACAGTTCCTCCTGAACAAACTTCCTTAGTTGTCTATAAATTACCGCTTCAACTGATGCCACGGCTGAGATTTTTTGGACGTCAAATCCAATAGGTCATATTCTCTTTTTTTTTAGCCGCTACAAATCAAATCAAATGAAACAGCCATCCATTATACATCTAAACTCCGTCTTTCACAGGGATTCAACACGCATAAAACATCCATTGTTTCCACCAGCAGATACACACATGCATGCTATCGTAGCTAAGTTGTCTAATCACCACACTGAACAACACATACTGCATAGCATCTCCTCTTGCATGGCTTTTGGGCTCAGGGCACTTCTCCTATAGGATCCCTCCTGCTGCGGACGAATTTCAGGACTTTGCGTACCAACTTCACGGTCCAGAGAAATCCGTGGCACAGGCAAATAATAGCCAATAATCCAAACAATACCTGCGTCGCATTTCTTTCTATTTCAGCTGCAGTACCCAAATCCCCCTCCGGTGTGAAGGCCCATATGGTGATGAAATAAGTCGCCCCTGTGAAGGTTATCGCAATCCACATAGTCAGCATTGCAATCCATGTGGTAAGCCGATGCCGCTTTAGAGGAAGACCACTTATAAGAACCATAATGGTGCTAAGCAATGCGATGAAACTTATCGTGTTACATATTAGGAAAATCTGGTATTCGTCCCGGTACTTATGTGCCAATATGGACTCGCCCGCATCGTGCTCTTCACCATTATCATTGCTCGGGGACTCTGCTGGCGAAATGCCACCAGATGGGGGAATACTGGCTGCAACATTTGTTCTATCATTGCTCGGGGAATCTTCTTGCCAAAGGCCACCAGGCGGGGTAAGAGTGGCTTGGTATGCCACGGTAGCTAGCAATGTCGCTACCATCATTAGAGTCTGATGCATGTTGTTTTGCCATTTTATCTTTCTTTTCCTTTTTTCCTCTTTCCTTTCTTCCTCTTCTCCTATAGGTGGATGGAAGGTCGTGACCGTGTTATTGGTGTGGACTGTTCGTCCGGATGAGTTTTGATTCTCTGAAATTTGAGGAACATAATCCTTAATCTCTGAGGCTCTTCCTGCGCTTTCGCCTTGTGCTAATAGGCTGACTGCTGTGAAACCTCTGGAGCTCATAATGTTCGGGTTCACTCCTTTATTAATCAAGAAGACTATAGTCTGCAGAGAAGACTATAGTCTGCAGAGAAGTAACAATAGAATGTAGCAGTTGGGATCAGGTTTGAACTAAGCACGCCCATGTTATATCCATTTCAGGATCAACTTTGGCACCAGTGTTTTTTTAGTCCCGTAGTGTTGGTGACTATTACTTGACACCTTCACAAGGGAAACCCATCCCTTATTGAATCTCTTCTGCTACCTCTAGTTTTATGTTCCGTCTAATCTAGATAAAATTAGCATGAAAATAACGCAAAGTATACAGTTGTAGTTAATTATCTCGACCAGTTAATTCTTTTCCAAATATCATAACCTTCGATGTAAAAATGGATACTTCTTAGCTACCAAAAATTGATAGGACACCTAGGTATCATAGATGGGAAAATAACACAAATAGTCCATTAATTCTAATTCAATGTGCAATGTTATCTTTATACTTTTCGTCATTCAATGTGGTCTTTGAACTATTTTTAAATATTCAATTTAGTCCCTAAACTTTCAAGTTGTTTAATATAGTCTCTCATTTACCCATAAAAAAGTAAAAAAGTTTTCATAATTAAGATATTGCTTAAAGTTTGAAAATTCTCTTATTTCAATTTTTTTCCTAAATCAACAAAAAAAAATGACTATCTTTTTGTTACTTTTTCACCTTTTTGACATTTATAAATATTACGATAGTTCTATTTGCTCATATTTTAAATTATGATCTCTATAGTAACAAAAGTAAAATCTCATTAAAGTTTTATCGGGCTGATATTTCTATTATTTAATTTCCTAATTTACAGATTTAACTAAATTTATTGAGAAAACACGAAACACAAAACCTTGAATTTTTAATCTATCTAAAAATTAGGAATGAGTTTAGATTAATATAAGTACGAGAAAGTCTATAAATATACAAATATTGTTGTTAAATACTCTTATGAGAATACTTATTTTAAAGTTGAAAGGATTATGTATCCAATATAACTCTAACATTTTTCCATTATAGAGATTATAAGTTAAATACACTTAAATGGAACTATAGTTATATTTATATAAAAAAAAAGGTAAAAAGATAATAAAAGGAAAATATTTTTTTTATTTGAGAAATTGATTGAAATAAAAGATATTCTAAAATTTGGGCAATGGAGCAATTGTGAAAACTTATAATAGTATCGAATGGCTTATTTGACTTTGGTGTGGAAAGCTAAGAGACTAGATCAAACAAATTAAAAATTTAGAAACTAGATCAAGTATTTATGAATTGTTTAAGGACTATGCCGGATAAACTAAAAATCCAAAAATGACGATGCATATTGAACCAAAGTTTAAGGGCTATTTGAATTATTTTCTCATCCTAGAACCACCTCTTTTGTTGATAAGCTCACTGAATTTGACTAGTACAGAGAGTTGATTGTATGAACATACCTCAGCTTGTCTATCTGCAATAGCCAAATGCAAAATTGTGTTGCCATCTTCATCCCTCGAATTGATGAACTGTTCATTGCCCAAGATATCTATCAAAAGCTTCAAAGCTTCTAGTCTGTTATGCTTCACGCATAAATGCAGGATTGTCTGGCCATATTCAATGACACTATGGGCGGCATCAGGTCTTGCTCCAACCAAGTTTTCCAACACATTCACATGCCCTTTCATGGCTGCAACATGAAGAGGATTTCTTTTGTATTTGTCACGGAAGAAACATATATCAGGGTAGGCTCTTACCAAGCTTTCCACTATGTTAAGGTACCCTTTTGCTGCAGCGAGATGAAGAGGCGTCGAACCCTGAGAATCTTGCACACTTGCCATCTCGGCCTTCTGAGCTAGGATCTCTTTCACGAAATCCAAGTGCCCAAGCATGGCTGCGATGTGCAAAGGAGTCTCGGTGTGATTCCCAATCATGACTCTGTCAAGAAGCAGTTTATCCTTTTTTAGCAACTCAAGCAAAGACGGCACATTTCCTTTGACAGCGGCTTCATAGAGCTCAGACTCCATGTTTGGATCTTCAAAAAGAGGATTTCAAAATACTACCTCCTCCATTGGAAGACTTAAATAATATTGTCACAACCAAGTCAACCATCTCAATAGTCTTTGACGAAGACCGAAAAACGAACGGTAGATATCTCTTGACTGCAAGTATGTGACTCAAGTCTCGCATATGTCTTAGTACCTGGAGCTTTATTGTGGATAAGGATTCCCCTGTTGGTCAAAATCTGGCGAGTCTCGTCCCTATTTGGTCCCATATAGCTCAAGTTTGCACGAGTAACATGTCCCGATTGAGCCTGACATCCTTGGATCATGTAAAGCAGCCACACTCTATCCATGCAAATTATTGTGGAATCACTTCATTTGCACAAACATGTATATTTTGTTAGGACATGAATTTCATCCATATGTGAAATAATTTTTGCACTAACGCTCACTCAATCGGAATGAGCTGTAACTTAGGCACTTCTCGACAAATTATTCTGCCATATGGGTGTGTTTGGATGATAATTACAGATGAGCATTAGGATTATTGTCCCATTCAGAGATTCAGGGTACGTATGGCTCAATAAAATGCCATACGCGGGAGCGCGTGGGCCAGCTTCCGCCGGCGTCCGGCCAGCTGCTCCGGTCACGTCGGCCACCTGCCTTGGTCATGTCGCTCTGCTCTGCTCCTCTGCTACTCTGCACTGTCTGCCCTCGATGTGGGGATTCGCCTGTCGGCCATTTTGCCGAGGCTCATCTATATTTCGTCCTAAATAGGTCAAGTTAGCAGACTTAGGCCCTGCATGGAAACGTTCCAAAAAAATGTTTCTGGAACACTTTTGTACTTTTTTTGTTCTCGGGAACAAAAAAAGAACAGAAACGCGTTTGGTTGCGTTTCTGTTCTTTTTTTGTTTTTTTGTTCCCGGAAAAAAATAGGAACAAAAAAAAGAAACAAAAAATTTTTACTTCTGGACTTCAGAAACACTTCTTCAATGCCTAAAAGGAACAAAAATCAAAAGAACAAAAAACAAAACCGGAACACTTTCGCCCATTCGTTCGAGCTCTTCCTTCTCCTTCGTTCGTTCGTTTGTCCCCTTCTCCTTCGTTCGTCCCCTTCTCAAGCAGCGAGGCTGAGCCTCGCCGCGCCGGCGAGGCCAAGCTCGCCTAGCCAAGGCGAGGCTCGGCCTCGCTCGAGGGGAGATCTTCGGCTAGGGTTCCAGCGAGGGGCTCCGGAGGACGGTGCGACGGCGACGCGGCACTAGAGGCTTCGGGATCGACACGGGGCGACGCGGGCAAAGACTAGCGGACGGCTTCGAGCTGCGGGCTTTGGGGCAGCGCGACTGTCGGCGCGATGGTAGCGTCTGCGGAGGAGGCTACTACGGGGGGCACGGATCTGCAAGCGGAGTGGCGGCGAGCAGTGGCGTCGCGAGGAGTAGCGGCAGGCGAGATCTCGGTCGGCGTCACAAGCGCAGGTGCTCGGCTCCGACGGTAGGGCGGCGAGGCTCGGCCTCGCCGGGGGCCGGCGAGCCTCGCCATGGCTGGGCGAGGCTGCCGGCCCTGTCTTCGGCGACTGACCGAAAGAAGAAAAAAATAAAAAAGAAAGAAAAAATGGAAAATAAAATAAAATGTTAAAAAATTAAAAGAAACAAAAAAGAATAAAATTTACCAAACGTGTTTCTATTCATTTTTTATTCCCGGAACAAACGTTACCAAACGTGTTCTTTTGTTCAAAAACTGTTCCCCGGAACAGAAACACTTTTTTTTTTTTTTTCTGTTTCCGGGAACAGAAAAGGAACATAAATAAAAACATGCGCGCCCTTAGATGTCCCACTAGAGCCATGACGTGCTTTTGATGATGTAAAGCAGCCACATTGTTGACACCTCATTTTTAATTAGGTTAATTTTATTTTGTTAAGTTTTTATTTTATTTCGGATAAATAAGATAATTAATAAACACACCAAAAAAAAAAACAAAAACAAAAGCCCAGCCCTTTTTTCTTTCCCTTTCTCTTCCCCCTCCGTGTGGCCCATGTGGCCCATTTTCCTTCACCCTTGGCCCGGCCCCTTTTCTCTCTTCTTCTTCCTCCTATCTTCTTCTTCCTCAGTCGCTTGCATCTCACGCGCGGTGGCCGGCGACGCGAGCGAAGGACGGCCTACGGCCGAGGAGTGTAGGGCGACGTCGGCCGGAGGGGATAAGATCGCAGGCGCCATTAATGCTGAGCGAGCACCGCTGGAAAGCTCGATGGGACACCGGTTCAGCCGAGCGGAACCGGCGGGCAAGCTGGAGGCCGGCGACCGAACCCCTCCGTCGACCGGAGTTCCTTCGCATATAAATAGGTGGCCGCAAGCATCGTCGGAGGGCGTGGCAAGCTCGGAGATCCTTCACTGAGAGACATCGGGAAGGGTTGAAGGGCGAGCGCAAGAGGGAGCTCGAGTCGCGAGCTCAGCCACCTTCCACCGAGAGACTTCGGGGAAGGCCGGCGGCGAGTGGCTTCGAGAAGGTCAGATCCGGCCGGTGGAGGCTCGAATCTGGCCTGAGTGAGGAGAAATCAAGGCCGAGGAAGGTCCGGCCGAGATCTGCGGTGCCTCAGATCTGGAGTTTTCTTGCTGCTGTTGCCGTCGGACGCTATACTGCCTCCGTTCACCCCGACTAAGATCCCGACGCCATCTGCCGCTGTTGTTCTCCTCGAACTGTCTCTCCTCCGAAGCTCAAAGAGTGAGCCCGAGCCCGAGGGAGAGAGCCTCGATCAGATCGACTGAGCCCAAGCCTCGCTGACGCTGTCGTCGCTTCGCCACGGTCACCGCCAGCAGTCGACCCTCGCCGTGGCCGCCACCGTCGCAGATCAATTCCTGTTGTCGCCGTCATCGCCCTCGTTCAAGAAAAGGTAAAAGCCGTCGCCGTCGTCCTTGCCGCCCATCGCACCCCCATTCCGTCGGCGTCGCCGTCATCGTGGTTCCCATCGTCGTCGCCGTCACCGCCGTGGCCATCGTCGCCGCCGGTCTCCTCTCCGGCGCCGCGGATTCGCAAACCCTAGGGTTTGCGATTTTCCGGGTCGCGAAGCGGACCCGGACCCGGAAAATCGGGTAGGGTTTGCGATCCGGGGGGGGCGGCTGCGAGTCGGGTCATGCGTCGGAGCCGGGTCGGGTAGGGTTCCGAAGGAACCGGGTTGTGGAGCGGATCGTGGAACCGGGTTGTCGGGCCGGGCCGGGCGTCCCCAAACGCCCGGTCACGGCGTCGTTTTGACGAAATAAAAAATAAATAAATAAATAAATTTTGAAAAATCCGAGTCGGGCCCGCGTTGCGGGCCCGTCCGCGTTTGGGTCTCTGACCCGGGTCGGACCCAACCCGCGGATCCGACCCGGGTCGGTTTTATTTTATTATTTTAATATAAAATAATAAATATTTTATTTTCAAAAAAAAAATCAAAAAGTGTTTTATTTTCAAAAAAAAATATTAAAAAATGTTTTAATTTCCAAAAAATCGAAAAATTCAAAAAAATATTAAAAAATGTTTTAATTTCCAGAAAATCAAAAAATATAAAAAAATATAAAAAAATATTTTATTTTCCGAAAAAAAAATTCCATATTTTCCAAAAAATGCCAAAAATCCAAAAAAATCCAAAATTTCATGAAAAAGCCGAAAAATTCAGAAAAAGCCAAAAAGACTTGTAGTTTTCCAAAAAAATACCAAAAATACCAAAAAATCCCTTTTATGTCCAAAAAATGAGAAAAATACTCAAAAAATGTTTTTCCTCCCAAAAATGCATGGAAAATCTCTCAAACATCCAAAAAGCCTTAGGGTTTAAACAAGATTAGGTACCGAAAGGGCATTAATGATTAACTAGTGTAATCAAGTCCCCGATCCTAATTTCTCTGGTTGCGCAGGAGTGAGTATTTCTCCCGATACTTCACTTGGGTTTCTAATCAACCCACCATAAATTGATTAGTGGCGACTCCATTTTAAAAATTGATTTATAGGTTAAAAACTCAAACTATTAAAGTCGTGAATTGGTGGACTTGGGAGAGTCCGGGCTTAATAAATTCAGCCGAGCCATTAGCCTCCTTTAGGCGCTCGTACTCGATCACGGGTGCCGAAAAAGAGGTCGCGACACACATTCTATTCATGCAAATTGTCGTAAACATGAATTACTTTGAAAGGACATGAATTTCATCGATTTATCATAAATAATTTTTGCGTTTATGCTCGACCAATTGGAATGAATCGTGACCTAGGAACTTTCATATAAATTATTCTACTATATGGGTGTGTTAGGAAAATAGAAACAAATGAGCAATAGTATCACTAGCACATTAGAAGTTGGCTTTCTCACCATGGTAATCCCAAGTGATTTCAAGCTTGCAAATAGTTTAAGCTCAACGTGGGGGCATCAGCCTTGCTATACCTCCAAAATGCCGCCAAAGAGAGTTACTCTTCTCTTTCTTCCATTAAAAATTTCAAAGATTGAAGGACCATAAGTTCCTGATTGATTTGATCAGTCACGAAAGTCCTCAATGGTACAAGGCAGGGAAATAAATCACGGAGAATATATACCCCTACCACCACAGGAATGGTTTTCTCATTTAAATGAAGAAGCCCAGGATGATTGTGTACACAAATGCTTGGACAAATGTCACTCATGACTCTATATGTAACGATTCGGTCCGATGAGGGCAGAGAGTGGTCGCCAGGCCAGAGATTTTGAACAAGAAGCGGCTCTTGCAAAACTTCTAAGATGGTGAAGAGGGCAAATATGAGCTGAATTGTGCATTAAATAGAAGCAAAGCGATTATGGGGTATATATGTTAAAATTGGATGGCAAGTTTTAATTTGGAACTCCAAAGTTAAATATGTTCAAATTAGAATGCTACTAGGATGTGTGACTTCTTGAAAAAGTAAATGTCTGTACGTTAAAGGACAGACTGTGGGATTCACTATGGTATGGGCCAAAAAAAAAAGATAATACTTCGATTGAGTTAATTTAAGGATGTTATAATATGGTATCAGGGTGGAACTCTCTCCAACAAGTGTATGGTTCGAGGACAAACCACACGGAAGTTGGTGGGCCCATAATGACTCCGTCTGATGAGGGTGGGGAGTAGTCGCCAGAACAAAGGACTCGGATCATGAGCAGCTTGTGGTAGGTTTTTAGGATGGCAGAGGGGTGAAAATGAATCGAACTATGCATTGAACCGAGGAAAAGCAATTTTGGGAAGTATGTGCACGCGTGCGAAATTTGGAGTGGGACGAGCAAAACAAACAATAACTGGAGTGATTTAATTTAGGGATGTCTCACTATATACCTACTCAAACTTGGCATCATAGATAGGTTATAGACACTTGGAATCTACCTGCAACTATTTCTTAAGGGAATCAAGAAGAAACCCGCAATCTCTTCTTCAAATGTGTGTTTTGGCAAATCGAAATTTAATTTGTTTGGAAGTCCCTGCCGTAGATTGCCCTAAGGAAGCTCCCATTCTCCTTTTGATTGTCGCTTCTCTCTCAATGCTTCATTGTGACTATGTTCTTCCCCTAAACCATGACCAGACTTTTTCTCAACTGCTACAGTGAAATTATAGCCTTCTTCATGGAAGTCCGAGAAATGCAAATCCCTCATTTAATTTTTTTTTTTAGAAATGATGGAAATACAAGAAAAGCAACTTTCTCTTTAGAAAAGTTTCTCAAAAAAGTTTTAGACAAGATGGAAATCTGAGAAAAGCGATTCTCTTTTAGAAACGTTTTTGGCATGAAGTGGGCAACCCTGAGTTACTCATTACAGTTACATGATATTGCCAAGAATCAATCATTTAAAAAAGTTTTAGACGTGATGGAAATACGAGAAAAGCAACTTTCTCTTTAGAAAAGTTTCTTAAAAAAGTTTTAGACAAGATGAAAATATGAGAAAAGCGATTCTCTTTTAGAAACGTTTTTGGCGTGAAGTGGGCAACCCTGAGTTACTCATTACAGTGACATGATATTGCCAAGAATCAATCATGTGCATTCTGCGTCACCCTTGTCTGGTTCATCCAAAGGTCCTAGGGATGTGAGGTAAGGGAAAGATTCTTCAAGTTCGTGTGAGGATACAATCTATATATAAACAGAGGCTATTCCTTCATATGTTCGGTGGATTAATTCACAGATACGGCTTTTGCCCCATGTATGTCTTCTTGCATGTTTGCGCAAGCGTGTTAAAACTTTAGATTGGCCGATTTGAGCGGCAAGAATGTTGATCATAAGAATCTCCTATATCAGAATGGAAGATTTTTGAAGAATTATGTGCTGATATTAGACTCTTGATGGATAAACATAGTGTCATAGTCCCCGAGGCCTTCTCACAATGTTAGACATGATTGGCTAAGATCGATGACCATGATTTTCTACGGCACTTTCGCCGAGCAATCAAAGATATATTAACATCATTCCTTTCCTTTTTTCTTTCACATTTGAACATGTATGAACGCGTGACCTTGACCTGCATAGACCTAATGCAAGTAGCGTCACCACCAAATGGTCCATGGATTTATCCCCCAATTCCCTAGACGCTGCATGTCAACTTCACAAGCTTCTGCTATAGTCTTATTTGGGCCTGCACATTACCTAATTCTTCAAGAGGATTATTCAACTTTATGGATTATGTTAGGAAGATGCTTAGAGTGCATTTACGATTAGTCTTCCTACTAAAAGAGTCGCAAAGTTTTGAGCATATGAATCTACTATATCATAATTGAAGCTTTTTGAAGAATTATGCATTGATATTGATACTAGACTCTTAATCGATAGATGTAGTGCCATAGTCACCGAGGCCTTTACCAATGTTAGACATGATTAGCTAAGATGAATGGCCATAATTTTCTACGGTACTTTTGCTGAGCAATTAGAGATATATCATATCATTCCTCTCCTTTTATTTCGAATATGGACATGTGTGAACGCATGACCTTGACCTACATAGACCAAAAGCAAACAGTGTCACCACAAAATGGTTCCCAACTATATCCCTCGATTCCCTAAAAGCAGTATGTCAACTTCAAAGACTTCTATTATAGTCTTATTTGAGCCCGTGCATTACCCGATTCTTTAGGGAGATTATTCAACTTTATGGATTGTGTTAGGAAGATGCTTGAGTGCATTTACGATTAGTCTTCCTGCCAAAATAGTCGCAAAATTTTCAGCATATGAATCTACTATATCATAATTGAAGTTTTTTCAAGAAATACATATTGATATTAGCCTCTTTATAGATAGGTGTACTGTCATAGTCCCAGAGGCCTTCACACAATGTTAGATATGATTAGCCAAGATCAATGACCATAATTTTCTACGGTACTTTCACTGAGCAATTAGAGATATATCATCATGTTTTTCCTTTCTTTTCGAATATGGACAGTGTGAACCCGTGACCTTGACCTACATAGACTAAATGCAAACAGTGTCACCACAAAATGGTTCCCAGCTGTATCCCTAATTCCCTAAAAGCAGCATGTCAACTTCAAAGACTTCTATTATAGTCTTATTTGAGCCTGCACACTACCTGATTCTTCTGGAGGGATTATTCAACTTAATGAATTGTGTTAAAGATGCTTGAAATGAGCAATAGTGTCATAAGTGCATTCCCAATTAGTCTTCCTACCAAAATAGTTGGAAATGATTTAGAGCCAGCAGAAAAATAAAGCGTAATGAGCGATCAACAGTCTTGCTATAAATTTGATTGCTCATTTCTGTTCAAAAACCAATTAACATTTGAAGGTATGATCAGCAAAAAGAAATGATCATAAAGGGAAAGATAATTTATGAACAGCAAGATAATAACAAGATGTCGTCACTAATAATTATCTAGCATTATCATAATTTTCTTCAATTAGTCAAAATTGGTAGTTAACTATTTTGTATTATTCCAGTATTAGCAATAACTTCCTTTCATATTTCATAACTCGACGATGGAATTACTAAATAATCATTCTAGGGGTAATTTTCCTCAATTAGTCATAAGTTGTAGTTCCTGTCTTTAATAATTATCCCTCCATCACTTGTAATTTGCCCGAAATCATCACGATCTCGATCCCATGTCCAATTAGTACTTTCCCCTTTGTGTGGTAATTGAGCTAAATACAGTTTGAAACAAAAATTTCTTATCACATGGCAATAAACTATTGGGATAATAAGATACTTGAAATTGTCATAAGAGGCACAACTTATAATCAATTATTGGCATTGATAATCGTAAATTAGTCGCAAGTCCGTGTAGATGGTAGTGAGTTCTCTACTTTTATAGATAGTAAATTACCTAAAGTTATCGTAAGCTCAAAAGATCATAACGATCATAATTTTTATTGAGAAATCTAAGCAACCTAAAGTTGACTTTCTATTTTCCTATTCTTAGTAAATCTACATAGATAATCCTTCAAATTCGTAATCAATGGATCCTGTTCATAAGTAATAATCCTTTTGACCATCGTGATTTTCCGTAATTAATCATAAAATTTGCAAGTCCACTAGAACAAACTTCCTTATTACCACTTTAAGGTGTTTAGGTCACACTAAATAAAATTGATCCCATGGCTGAAATTGTTGGACTTTAAATCCAATTTCATTCTTTTTTTAAACTGCCACAAATCAAATCAAATAAAACAGCTATCCATTATACATCTAAACTCCCATCTTTTCTATAATTTCAACACAATTAATATATTTATTTTTTTCACAACCATATACCATACTTTAATGCATCGTAGCTAAGTTGTCTAATCGGCACACTGAACAACGCATGCACTGTATAGCATCTCCACTTTTATGGCCTTAGGTCTCAGGGCTTCTTCTGTAACAAACACATTTGCACAAATGAAAGTTTTCAGTTCGCTTGCTGGTGTGAAGACAAATACAGAGATGGCATAAGTTGCCGTTGTGAAGCTTATCGCAACCCACATAATCAGCATTACAATCCTCGTGGTGGTCCAATGCCGCTTTAGAGGAAGACCACTTATGAAAAGCACAATGATACTAAGCGATGCAATGAAGCTGTTATATGTTAAGAAATTCTTGCACGCATTCGGGAACTTATCTGTCATTACAGATTCACTCGCAGTATGTGTTGTGATAGCCCGATTTTCCAATTTTAATTTCAATAAATTTAGACGGGCATTTCGTTAGCACGCATATAGTCCATTTCCTTGAGTCGGCCACTCATGTGAAATCTAGTCTATCCGGTGAAGCCGTTAAGAAATTCTAATGCATAAGACTCGAGAATTTGATTAATAAGCGACCTTTCGACCGAGATAATCTGCAAGGGTCATTACGGCACAAATAAAAATCGATTAGAGATCGGAAGTAGGTTGGCTCAACAGAGGCATGTGATCAGGTGTGGGTGATTCCACCGGATTGCACAATTCTTGCCGACCGACACTGGGCCGACTTTTCTAATGATTGGGTACCCTGTGCCCGTATTTGAAACCTTGGGATTTCCCCCGACAACCGAAAGTGTGGCTTGAAATGATCAACCGCAAGTCAAATGCACAAAAATTTGTAAACGCTGCTCGGTAGATTAGAATGCACTGGTATTGTGTCAAAGTGAAATTAACCGTGAAATTGTGATCGAATTCTGAAATTGGAAGTCATGGTGCGTCACAAAGCTTAGTAGGAACATTGGACTAATTTATGGACTTTAATTTGGACTCAATTGGAGGAGGATTGATGGAAATTGAAGTAAGGGAATGCGCAAGAATTTGGACCCCGGCGGAAAATGAAATTGAACCTATTGGACTAAAGTTGTGGAGGGTTTGGAGTTAGTGGATGATGACCTCACCTGTGATGTCATGAATGAGGCAAGATGGGCTAGGGTTGTGACAAGTGGAAGGTGGGGATGAGGCCTTGGAAAGGTGGGATGTCACTTCCCCCTTGTCCCCATCATCTTCTTCCTTTTGAACTTGGAGGAGAGAGAGAGAGAGAGAGAGAGGAGGAAGGAAACCAGCAGAACCGCCGAGCAGCCGTCCACCCTTCGCCCGCACGATCGTCGCCGTTCGTCGCTCACCGCCGGAGTTTGCCGTCGCCGCTCGCCCGTGCGCGATCGCTCGCCGTCCCGGTTCGCGCCGAGCCGCCCGCCGTCCTGTTTCGCGTCGAGCCGCCTTGCCTCCGTCTCCGCTGCGAGTCCCGATCGTCGCTGCTCCAAGCCGCTTGCTGTTCGTTGTCGCCGCCGTCCGTCGCCGTAAGCTACCGTCCCGAGCCCTAGCTTCCTCCGCCGGTCTTTCTCCGTAGTTCCTCCGCTCGTTCAACCGCCGTCCACCGCCCTTCGAAGCTCGGTTAGTGCTGGAAAAACCAGCAAGAACCAGCTCTTTCCAAGCTCATTTTGGCCCCCTATTAGTCCTCATTTGGTGTTGATCCGTGTAGGTTTGTCGTCGGCGTCATCGTGCTCTTCGCCGGAGACTCGTCGGAAAGCGATTCCGGTGAGTTTAACTCACTAAACCCCGATTAGCGGGTTAATCATGTCTTAAGTGCGTTTAGTTTAGGTTGATTGGAATTAGGTTGTTTTATTAGTTCATTTAAATATGGATTAGTTTAGGTGGTTTAATTAAAGTAAAGCATGTTTAGTTTAAGGGTTAAGTAGGTTTATTTAAAATAAGCCTTGATGTGACCTAAAGGAATTTATTTATGATTTAAATAAATGGCTCGAAATTGTTGGATTATTTAATAATAAATCATATTCCGAAAACCATTAAAATATTATTTATAAAAAAAAAACTCGAAAAATTATTTTTGGCCCTAATTGCTCAGAATTTCGTGCCAATCGTCGCTGTATATTTAGAATTTGGAATTGATGAATGGTTAAGGCAAATTGAGTGTTGATTGAGGAAAATATGGATTTTAATTAGAAAATCTCAAATGTCGGGTTTGATATCGAAATTGGGTTCTTAAAGATTAATGTTGCAATTGTAATATGTGAATGACGTGTGAAGTGCTTTAAATTGATTATGAGTTGTGGTACGATAATTGTGAGGAATTGTTTTGAACGATTAAGTTGGAATTGCCCCTATATGGGATGCCCACGCGGTGGATGCGGGTCGCAGTTGATTCTGGGCCCATGCTCCTTCGGGAACGCCGTCGATGTACTGACGAAGCCGCGCTCCAAGGGGGGAGGCGATGCCTGGCTTTATGTCAGTAGATAGCCGAACCGTGAGTAGGCTATGCCCTTATGTGGCGCCAATGAATGATGATTTGAAATGCTTGCTGTGAATTTGAAATTAAATGAATTGGATTGTGTTCCGATAGTCCACGTGCTTATTATAATTTGTACTTGAGTGATATGAATTGTACTAATCTGCAGGAAGGCTAGAAGGCGAGGTAAGTCTTCTGTACTGCGTGGCTAGACCACTATGGGGTGTATTTTCTTTCTAATAAGGGTTTAGGAGGGGTGAACTTGCTGAGACAAAGTCTTATCCCGGTTTGGGAAAATATTACAGGACCGTAGATGGCGGGACCCCCAGAGAAGAATGGTATCCCAGTGCAAATTGTCGAGCAGGTACACAACTTCCCTGATCCTGGGAGCCATTGGGTCTACGAGTTGATCAGGACTACCGTATGGATCCAGGAGACTGAAGATGTTAGGGTACCCCATAGGTATAGGGCTTGGTTCCGTTTTGGGGCCAATGGTTTTAGGATTGGCCCACTTGACAGTTTTGATATCCCACTAGCCGTGATGGATGCTATCCTGGGTGAGGGTGTAGCTAACTTGCCTGATGGTAGGGTGGATGACCCATCGTCTATGGGCCCGGTGTTGTCTGATGTGGAGGATGTGGGATCGACGAACAAGTCCGATTAGTAGTTATAGGATTGTTCCTCTTTTTGGTTGGCTGATCCATGGTATGTAGGCTGACCCCTTTTTGTTGATGCACATAAACTCTGATCCATTTTTGGTGCATATAGTCTCCGGATCCTGTTGGTGTATGTAAGCCCTGGATCGTTAATGATGTATGAAAGTATGATGTTTGATTTTGAATTGATCTTCCTGTTGTCCTATCTCGTATATTTTTGTAAGGTGCTTCTTAGTACGTTCCGCTTGCACATTAATAATTAATTTTGGGGTCGGCAACACTACCTGGGAATGTCGCATTTACATGACCATGGCGGGATGTTGGCGCGCTCGATGTTTCGGGGCGTGACATGTGCTGCAGTCGTTTCATCACTCATAAAATCTCCTTCCCAAAGGCCACCAGGTGGGGTAATGCTGGCTTGGAATGTCATAGTAGCTGGCAATGTCAATATCACCATTAGCGTCTTATGCATATTGCCTTGTCACTTTCTCTTTTTTTCCTTACTTTTCGGCGAATGCTGTGAAACCTCTGGAGTTCTTAATGTTTGTTTCTACTCCTTTATTAGTCAAGAAGAGCATGGTCTGTAGAGGAGTAACATCAAAATGTATCAATTCGGGTCAAATTTGATCTAGACAACCCCATGTTACGTACTTTTCAGGATTAACTGTGCTACTGGCGTTTTTCAGTCCTCTAGTCTTTGTGACTATTATTTGATGCCTTCAGAAGGGATACTTGTCCCTTGATGAAACTCTTTTGCTATCTCCGATTTTATGTTCCTTCCGATCTAGATAAAATAAGTATCAAAATTGTGTGAAGTGTAAAGTTGTAGTTTATTATATGGACCAACGACTTCCTTCTTTTTTAAATATCAAAACCTATAATGATTTACGAATGGATATCTTTTAGCTTCCGAATATTTCTAGGACACTAATGTATCTTAGAATCGCATTTTTTTATTTTATTAATAAGCTCACTGAATTTGACTAGTGCAGAGGCTTGGTTGTACAAACATACCTTAGTTTCTCTATTTTCAGTAGCCAAATGCAAAATCATGTAGTCATATCTGTCCCTCTAGTTGATGAACTGATCATCGCCCAAGATAACTATCAAAAGTTTCAAAGCTTCTAGTCTATTATGCGTCACGCATAAATGCAGGATTATCTGGCCATGTTCGACAACACTATGGGCTGCATTAGGTCTCGCTCGGACCAAGTATTCCAATATATCCGCATGGCCTTTCATGGTTGCAAGAGGGTTTCTTTCGTATTTGTTATGGATAATACACATATCAAGGTTGACTCTTGCCACGATGTTAGGGGATCTTTTCGCTACTCGAGATGAAGAGGGAATCTTGCTCTCTTGCCAGCTTGGCCTTCTGAGTTAGGACCTCTTCCACGAAATCCAAGCGTCCAAGCGTGGCTGCAATGTGTAGAGGATGCTCGTTATGTTTTTGGTCATGATTCTATCAAGAAGTAGTTTATCTTTTGTGAGCAACTCAAGCAGAGAATGCACTTTCCCTTTCACGGCAGCTACGTAGAGCTCGGACTCTACGTTTGGATCTCTAAAAGGAGAGTTTCAGAGTACTCTTTCCTCAATTTTGAAACTTGAATAAATACTGTCATAACCAAGTCAACTTACGCAAGGCTTGACGAAGACCGAAAAATGATCGGTAGATCTTTCTCGTCAGCAAGTATCTGGCGCAATTCCGGCGAATGTCCTAGAGTGTCAGAAAAGGTAATGATTCTTGGAGGCTTAGAGGGGGTATGTGAGGATTCGGCTGTCGGCCATTTTCTGCCGAGTCTCGTCACCATTAGTCCTATATAAGTCAAGTTCGCACATGTAATGTCGCGTTGGAGCCATGACGTCCTTTGATGATGTAAAGCAGCCACACTCTTATCATGCAAACTGTAATGAATTACTTTGAAAGGACATGAATTTCATCGGTATGGGAGTTATAATTTTTGCACTAACGCACGCTCAATCGTAATGAGCCGTAACATAGGCACTTTCAGATAAATTATTCTGCCATATGGGTGTGTTAGGATGGAACCAAATGAGCACTAGAACCATTAGCACATTAGAAATCGGTCTTCTCAACCATGTTGATCCCAAGTGATTTTGAGCTTGCCAGTAGTTTAAGCTCAATATGGAGGCATCAGCCTTGCTATGCCTCCAAAATTCTGACAAAGAGAGTTGACTTCTCTTACTCCGTTAAAAAATTCAAAGATTGAAGGACCATAAGTTTCTGATTGATTTGATCAGCCACGAAAGGCCTAAGTGGCACTAGACAGGGAAATGAATCACTTAAAATGCACACCCCTGTCACGACAGAAATAATTTTCTTTTTTAGATGAAGAAGCCTAGGATGATTGAAAGCGTAAACTTGACCTACATTAACCAAATGTGAATAGTGTCACCACCAAAATGGTCCACAATCGTATCCCTCAATTCCCTAAACGCAGCACGTGTTAGGAAGATGCTTCTGCTATAGTCTTATTTGGGCCTGCACATTACCTTATTCTTCAGGAGGATTATTCAACTTTATGAATTGTGTTAGGAAGATGCTTGAGTGCTTTATGATTAGTCTTCCTACCAAAATAGTCACAAAATTTTGAGCCTATGAATCTACTATATCATAATTGAAGTTTTTTGAAGAATTATGTATTGACATTAGACTCTTAATAGATAGATGTAGGTTAATAGTCCTCGAGGCCTTCACACAATATTCAACATGATTAGAAAAGATCAATGACCATAATTTGCTATGGTACTTTTACCAAGCAATTAGAGATACATCAACATCATGATTTTCCTTTCTCGTCGAGTATGGACATGTGTGAACGCGTGATCTTGACCTACATAGACTAAATGCAAACAGTGTCGCCACAAAATGGTCCCCAACTATATCCCCCCAATTCCCTAAAAGCAGCATGTCAACTTCAAAGACTTCTATTATAGTCCTATTTGAGCCTCTACATTACTTGATTCTTCAAGAAGATTATTCGACTTTATAAGCACTAGTTAGGAAGATGCTTGAAATGAGCAATAGTTGTTGGGAAATATGGCTTCAAATTAGATAGAGTAATCAAATAGAACTTTAAAACACGATATCATTTTTTTTTTAAGATTTATTTGCCTTATAATATTACTATTGGTCATTGATATATCTTTTCCAGGTTACAGCAAAGTTTCAAATGAGATTATTGGACAGCAATTTTAGTATTTTTTTCATAATCTCTTTAGGAAACAATTGTATGGCTGTAATTTTGGAAAGAAAAAGGTAAAGATTTTTGGAGCCTTAGCGTGGGTACGTGAGGATTCGGCTGTCGGCCATTTTCTGCCGAGTCTCGTCTCCATTGGTCCTATATAAGTCAAGTTCGCACATGGAAGATGTCGCGTTGGCGCCATGACGTCCTTTGATGATGTAAAGCAGCCACACTGTTCATGCAAATTGTAATGAATTACTTTGAAAGGACAAGAACTTCATCGGTATGGGAGTTATAATTTTTGCACTAACGCACGCTCAATCGTAATGAGCCGTAACCTAGGCTCTTTCAGATAAATTAATCTGCCGTATGGGTGTGTTAGGATGGAACCAAATGAGCAGTATAATCATTAGCAAATTAGAAATCGGTCTTCTCAACCATGTTGATCCCAAGTGATTTTGAGCTTGCCATTAGTTTAAGCTCAATATGGAGGCATCAGCCTTGCTATGCCTCCAAAATTCTGCCAAAGAGAGTTGATTTCTCTTTCTCCCATTAAAAAATTCAAAGATTGAAGGACCATAAGTTTCTGATTGATTTGATCAGTCACGAACGGCCTAAATGGCGCTAAACAGGGAAATGAATCACTTAAAATGCACACCCCTGCCACGATAGAAATAATTTTCTTATTTAGATGAAGAAGCCTAGGATGATTGAACGTGTAACCTTGACCTACATTAACCAAATGCGAATAGTGTCACCACCAAAATGGTCCACAATTGTATCCCCCAATTCCCTAAACGCAGCATGTGTTAGGAAGATGCTTCTGCTATAGTCTTATTTGGTCCTGCACATTACCTCACTCTTCAAGGCCTGAAAGGGTTGGCTGGGGTCATTGGGCCTTGGCTGGGGGTTCGTGACCTTGGCTAATTGGCAGTGAGGGCTTGCAAGGCCTCTCCCAGGTCTAGAGTGAGGGTCACAACCCTCCCCTAGATCCAGTGAAGGTTGCCGGCCCTTGCCCGGCCAGGCTTCCCTCACAATATTGCTGCAGAAAATCCTTCACATTCTGTATGCTTTTCTTGCAAAAACTGAAATGGAAGC
This sequence comes from Eucalyptus rudis, assembly GCA_019915205.1. Classification (NCBI taxonomy): domain Eukaryota; kingdom Viridiplantae; phylum Streptophyta; class Magnoliopsida; order Myrtales; family Myrtaceae; genus Eucalyptus; species Eucalyptus rudis. Next base: position 655,590 of record JAHMTN010000224.1, on the reverse strand, counting down.
AAGAAAGACAGAACTATACAGCTGCACGATACATATTCAGAACTCCAATTTCCAAAATAAATAAATAAATAATGTCATCTAACCTTTTAAAGGAAGAGATTAACTGAAGTTCTTACTCAAACATTTGATACCCATGCTCGCCGTTGGATGGTATTGCACCAGGATTGTGCTGGGTGTCCAAAATTGCGTGACTGACCATACCGACTCATCCATGTAGTTCAAGTTTTGTAGTATGATTGGTTTCCATTAAATAAATTTCGAAGAATTTAAGTTAGAAAGTGTTGCTACAAAAAGTATTAGCAAATGGCAAACACCGTCGGCGCGAGATCAATCATAGAACTTATCGACAGCGTTCAACCGTGCCTGAACTCCTCACACGGACTAATTCATAAAGAAAAGTTTCTTCCCTATGGGAAGAATAATCCAACGCACCGTGAGTATGAATGATCTCTTCAAACACGTGACAACAACTATAATTGTATGGAATCGATGGCGCTGGCCAATTTGGGAGCACCCTTCGCACGAAATAGTTCCACTCCTCCCGTTGCGGATAGAAGCAATCCTCCGCACGGCCACTGCTCGTCCCCGAGGGACCCACCTGGGACAACCTGGCCCCACCATGCCCGTCACCATGCCCTCTGTTGAACATGTGCCAAACGGCCGGATCGTCAAATGGGTTCAGGTCTCTAATACGGTCCTTTCGACAAATTTTGATTGGGTATCGCTATATGGACATCAGCCGGCTTACGTAATACTATTGGCACCAACTTGAATAATTTTTAATAATATTTTAAAAAAATTTCGGTTCTTTTCTTCTTCTTTTTTTCTCTCATTTCTTCTTTCTTTCGTTGGTGATTGTTCACCGGCCACAAACAATGATCGGGTGGGCTGGCCTCCCCTGGCCACGGTGAGAGCTCCCCTCGCCTAGGCTAGGGTCGGCCTCACCTAGGCCAAATATGGTGAGGCAACCCTGCCCGACCATCGCTTGTGGCTAGTCACCGGAATAAGGAGAGAAATTAAAAAAAAAAAAAAAAAAAAAAAGAATAGAATGGTATTAAAAATTATCTACATTAGCGCCGATCGGCATCCCTGTTAGCAATTTTCGGCCAAAATTTGCAAGAATGACTAAATTGGTATCATATCAAAAGGTGTATGTCACACCCCGAACCCCGTGCACGCGTACATCCCTCCATGGTCGATAGAAATTGCGACGTTTCCAAGACGCATCGCCGACCCTTTCTTTTTATGCACATGCGGAAGCGAACTTATAATTACCTAACCAACAAACAAACACATGTGATAGTAAAAGCAGGACAGTCAATTATCACAAACCACACTTTATATACATGTCAAGTTAAACCTACAGGTCTATACACACCAGTCTATCTCTAAAAAGAAACTACTAAGCCACCTATGCTCCGGACCCTTCAGCCTCGGGCTTCGGGTTCTCCACACTAGGGACCTGAAAATATTTAAACCACAATGGGGTGAGATAAAATCTCAACGAGTCAATACCCTAAATCCCGATTAGGACAAGGATTCACTCAGAGGCGTTCCAAACATGCACTATATAGGACTTACATTGCCTCAGCACCTCCTTACACATTAACTCATCACATAAATCATATGCACACCGCAAACATATTTCAAAACTAAAACACATCAATTCATCTTTCAGACAATCATAGGGGTCTCAATTATAAGGCCAAACCGTTATGACACGTCCCATTCCGTGCCATACAAATTTGTCCCATAATCAGGCACGGCTATCTCAATCACTCAAGCATGTTCCAGTTATTACGACCCATCAGCCATAGCCAACTCAACAATCGACGGTCATCCGACATAAACGGGTGTCATCCCGCACCATCGGGCACGGCATCGTCTAGAACCCCTGCCTAGACGGCATTCCACTGAGGAGTTTCGTTCCGAATTCCATTCGCGAACGACAACGTCTAGCATCCTCCGCCTAGACGGCATTCCACTAAGGAGCATCGTCCCGTGTAATCATACGCATCAGGACGAGTTCCAATAATGACCACACACACATCCATACTCAGCCAAGAATATCGTGCTTTGCACTCAAATACATCAATTTCAAATAATGGACTTGGCCAATTTTCTTCGTATTAAAAATTCTCGGTAAAATAATTGTGTGTGGTCACACATTTAAATTGATCCATAAAACGTGATACTATGCCATTTCAAAATTCCACGATTTTATATAGTACATAAAATATTTTCAGCATCAAAACCCGACACCCGATATTTTTTTAATTAAATACGATAAAATCAATTTTTGGCAATTATAATTCAAAAATCATCACCAAGCACTCAATTGCATAATTTAGCAATCAATTCACATATGGTCTCATCCACGACAATCAACGTAAAATTCCAATAAACGGTTATCCCGTCATAATTGACTCTAATTGTAATTAAATAAATAAATTGTAATTAATTAAATAAATTACAAATTATTTAAACTAATTCACTTAATTAATTTAATTAAGCTAACTGAACTAACCTAATTGAGCTAACTAAACTAATCTAACTAGGCTAACTACATTAATCTAATTAAGCTAACTAACTAACCTAACTAACCACCTAACTAATTAGTCTAGGTAACTAACTAACCTAACTAACTTAGTTACACTAACTAACCAATCACTAATCCTTAATTAAGCATAAAATAATCCTACTAAGTGCAATTAACTTCATAATCCAACATTAGGGCATTAACTCACCAGATTAGCAAGGCGACGAGTTCACGGTGATGGCGGCGCAAAGGCGGTGAAGACCTGTAACTATGGCGGCACCAACAAAGGCCCAAATGAGGCTAAGAAAGCTCTACAAGCTCACGGCTTGGAGCTGCTAGGCGGTTCTAAGCTGAGCTGGTCGGGGGCTGCAAGGGCTGAGGTGGGACTAAGACGAGTGGTTGGTGGTTGAGCTAGGCAAACAGGGACAACGAGAGGCTGGCTGGTGGTCGGACGGAGCTAGTTGGCTTCGGTTGTGACATCCTGATTTTTTACCCTGTTTCGATTAAACGAAATGGGTTTTTCATTAACGCGCTTATGGTTCTATTTCTCTGAACTGATCACTCACGAGATAACTAATCTATCTGATGAAGCCGTTAAGGGATATAAATGTGACAGACTTGAGAATTCGATCAAAAATCGACTACTCGACCGTGCTAATTGGCAAGGGTTAATACAGCACCGTTAAAATCGATTAGAGACCGGAGATAACTTAATTCGACAGAGGCACGTAAGTAAATTGTGGGTGATTCCACTTGATTGCAAAATTTGTGTCTAATGGCACTAAACTGATTTTTCTATGGATTCTGTACCCGGTGCTTATAATTGAAATTTTGAGATTTTTACGACAACTGAGAATTGCTGATGAGTCGAAGATGCACAAACGTCGATCGAAATTATCGACCACGAGTCAAACGCGTCAAAATTTCCTAAAAGCTACTCAGTAGGTTAGGTTACGCTAAAATCGTGTTCAATGGAAATTAACCACGAAATTGAACTCAGTTTCCGGAATCGAAAGTTCGAGCATGTCATGATTTATTTTTACAACATAGTATCATTGTTTGAAGAATTTTCGGCGAGCCTAGATTTTGGCAGAAAAGTTGAATTTGGCGAAATTAAATTGAGAAATTCGGAGGAGCATTTTCAAGTGAAAATCTAGCCTTCAAAAGGGATTGTTTGGTGAAATAAATTATGGAAATTCGTATGGGTTGAGTGAGTGTGATTTTTGGCCATCAAATTGAAGTATTTTGTGGAGATTTGAATGGAAATTAAGGGAAATTCGTAGGGCTGCTACCAAGGGCTGTTTTGGCCTTCATTTTGGGTTGATTTGTGAGCATTATGTGAGGGAATTAGCTTGTGGAAGAAGCTTGGACAGCTTGAGCATAAGACTTTGTGGCTTGAGACAGTTGAGTGCTTGGATATTTGTCTTAGAAGGCTATTGGTTGCAACATGGACTTTGAAGGCCTTTTGTTCCCCCTCCTTCTTCAAGTTACGACCAGACCCTCTCCCTCTATCTAGCTTCTGCTTCTTCTTCCTTTCTTTTTCATCTTCTCCATTTCCAGTGCACTCCAGCCCTTGCCAAACCAACTAGTAGCCCCACAAGCCACCGCTCGACCGCTTGTCCGTTCACTGCGAGCCCGACTCCTGCGACCAGTCGCCGGCAAGCTCTTCCCCGACGCTAACACCTCTCTGCCTCTCGCCATTCTGCCATCCGTCATGTTCCACTCCAGCCCGACACCAACTCCTGCTCAACCAACTCTGACCACCCCTGCTCGCCTAGCTACCGCCTGCGTGTCTGCCAGCCACCACCGCCACCGGCTTACCATCTAACCAGCCCCCTCAACCCCCTTGTTCTAGCTCAACTCAGAAGCAAATCCCAGCTTAGGCTGAGACTTGTTGGTTGTTTTTCAACCCTTTCCCGGCTTCCTTTGATGTCGTCGTAGGCCCGGGTTTTGGTCGCCATCGCGCCGCCGTCGCCGCCGTGAACCGGTTTTTGCGCTAAACCGGTGAGTTTACGCCCTAATCTCTAATTAGGATGCTAATTACACTTAAAAGTGGATTAATGGGATAATTAGTGGATTAGTTAGTCTTAAGTGAGGTTAGGGTGATTTACTTAGCTTAGTTAGTTAATTAGATTATGTAGTTAGATTAGTTAGCAATTAGGTGGTTAGTTAATTTTATTAGTTAGCTTAGTAGGTTAGATTAATTTAATTAAGTTCAATTAAGTGGTTAGCTTAGATTATGTAGATTAATTACGGGTTGAATTTAAATACTTTGTAATTTATTTAATTAATTATTAATTAGTGTAAATTATACCGAGATAGCCGGTTGTTAGAATTTTGTGTCAATCATTATGGTTGTATTGGTTTGTGCAATTGATTATTAATTTATGCAATTGAGTGCTCATTGATGATTATTAATTATTATTGCAAAAATACGATTTATTGGTATTTAATTAGAAAAATACCGAGTGTCGAGTTTTGACACCAAAAATATTTTAGGTACTATATATAAAATCGTGGAATTTTTAAAAGAGAGTATATTACGTTTTATGGTTCAATTTGACTGTATGTCCACGCACAATTATTTTACCGGGTGTTTTTAATATGAAGAAAATAGGCTAAGTATATTATTTAAAATTGAGGCATTTGAGTGCAAAGCACGATATCCTTGGCCGATAATGGATGTGCGTGTGATCGCTATGAGAACCCGTCACCCGATGAAAATCGGGGGCGATGCTCCTATATGGAATGCCCCTTGTCAATGGATGCCGATCGCAGTGAAGGCTAGGTCGATGCTCCTTTAGGAATGCCGTCTAGAGGTAGAAATTACCGTCCCCGACAAAGCGGGATGATGCCCGGTTATGCCGGATGACCGCCGACTGTTGAGTTGGCCGTGACCGTTGGGTTGTAACTAATTGGAACACGCTTGGGTAATTGATAACCGCATTTGATTATGGGATGAAATTGTGTGACACGGAATGTGACATATTATAATGATTTAACTTTATAATCGGGACCCCTATAATTAATTGATATATGAAAGTGAAGTGTTCCAATTATTGAGTGCATTGTTTGTATGCATATGTTATATGAGCGGTACTAATATGCAGGAAGGTGCTGAGGTAAGGTAAGTCATATATGATGTGTGTTTAGACTGCCTCTAGGTGAATTCTCGTCCTAATCGAGGTTTAGGGTGTAGACTCGCTGAGACATTATCTCAGCCTGTCGTGGTTTAAATCTTTTCAGGTTCTAAGATGGAGGTACGTCATGTATGTTGTGGGGTCTCGCAGGTGACAGACTTTCAGCACTCCTATTTCCCTATTCCCGGGACTAACTTGACCCGTGAGTTAGTTGAGTCCACGGTCTGGGTCGAAGAGGGTCTACCTCAGTTGGTACCTCATCGATACAAAGCGTGGTTCATTAATTTTCCTCAAGGGGGTTGGGGGGGTCCTCTACAGGGTTTTGACGGGCCTCCCGTTACGACTAGAGAGTGGGAAGTAAGGCATCCTATGGATATCGACACCCCTGATGTGTCGTATAGGACTCGGAGCCTATGACTGAAAAGTCCAAAGCTTAGAGGGCTCCGTAGTTCTTTTTGAGATAGACCTCCTGTGTATAAACTATAGGTTGACCTGGCTGTATATAAAGTGTGGTTTATTTAAATTGGTTGTCCTGCTTTTCTATCCCATGTTTGTTTGTTATCTAGAGATTATTTAATTCGCTTTTGCATGTGTATAAAATGAATAAGTCGGCGACATGTCCTAGGAACATCGCAATTTGATCGACCACTGAGGGATGTGCGCGCACTCAAGGTTTGGGGCGTGACATCGGTGGTGGCTACTTGGTGGTCGGGACGGATGGCGGTGGCCTAGACATGGAGCTAGAGACGGTGACTGGCGAGAGAGGGTGGTTGAGCAGGCGTGTGGCAACTGAGGCAGAATTGGACTAAGGCGGACATGCAGAGGTGGTTGCTCGTCGGCAAGGTGGGTCAGTGCTCTGGTAAGGGTGTGGCAACAACAAGGAGGAATGAAGAAGAAGAATTGAGGAAGAAGAAGAAGAGGAAGAAAGCTGAGGAAGGGAGGGGTTTGGCTAGGCTCATGCATGGGAGGAGAACAAGAGGGAAAGAAAGTCCAACTTGTGGCCAATGGGCTCTCAAGGGAAATATCAAGCACTCAAGTGATGGAGCCTCAAAGTCATCTGCCCTCCAAAGTCCATAGGCCATCCAATGGCCATTTTCCTACAATTTCTCCACAAATTAATCCATTTTGAAGGCCAAAAGTCCCTTAATTCTGTCCATACGAATTTCTTCTCATTTTCCTTTAATTTCTCACCAAATCAAGTAATTTTGGTGGCCAAAAAGTCCATGGCAACAGCCCATACGAATTTCCCTTCAACTCTTCACATAACAATTCAAATTGGTGGCCAAAATTCCAACTAAAGGCGCCCTTCCGAATTTCCTTGGTTTTAATTTGCCAAAATTGATTTTCCGTAAAAATTCCGAGCTTGATAGAAATTCCTTTGAAAGATGAGACGAGGTCCTAAAAATAAATCATGATACGCTCGAACATTCAATTTCCGAAATCGAATTCAATTTCGTGGTTAAAATCGACCGGATGCGATTTTAGCGCAACCTAACCTACCGGGTAGCTTTTAGGAATTTTAGCATGTTTGACCCGTGATCGATAATTTCCGATCCACGTTTGTACATCTCCGACTCGTTGGTGACTTTCGGTTGTCGTAATAATCGCAAGGTTTTAATTTCGGGTACCGAATACAGAATCGATAGAAAATCGAGTTAGTGCCGTTCGACGCGAATTTTACAATTAGGTAGAATCACCCACAATTTAATTATGTACTTCCGTCGAATCGACCTATATCCGATCACAATTCAATTATAACGGTGTCGTATTAATCCTTGCTGATTATCACGGTTGAGTAGTCAATTTTTGATCGAATTCTCAAGTCTGTCGTGTTTATATCCTTTAACGGCTTCACCTAATAGCTCAGTTAACTCATAAATGATCAGCTTCGAGAAATAGGACCATAGGCGGTCGACAAAAAGCCCATTTCATATTATCGAAATGAGGTCGAAATGTCTAGTCGTGGTTTGAGGGAAGAACATCGTTGCATAAGCTATGATTTTTCTGCCGTGGAAAAGCGCCTCAAGTGTAGATTCGCCGCCTCAGCTCTTTTGAGAATTAACTTTAGTTGAAGTGAGCTTATGACCTTCTCCGTGTCTTCACAGAGGCAGCTCGGCTCGCAAGAGTGATATTGCTAGTATGAGTACCTAGAGGGGGGGTGAATAGGTATATAAAAAATTTCTCGAAGCTTGCACGATATTTAAACAGTTAAAGATTCAATCGCAAGAATTAAATATCAATCTAGAGACTTAGTAAGGGAAAGAGAGAATTGAACACTCGGTTTATAGTGGTTCGGCTTGATTCAAGCCTACGTCCACTCTTCTGCACTGACAGCCGATTGGCTGGATTCCACTATGATCAAAGAGATGTTACAGTGTTGATCTTCCTTGATTTCTAGGTGTAGATGATCTACCACACTCACTCAAGGCGTCACCAAGTATATACTCTCTCTGTTTACAATTTCGCTCGAACAGTCTCAAATAACAATCAAGGATCTTCAGACTCTGGAATTTTTCTATCAATCACCCACTTAAAATAACTAGAACGACTTCTTTTTATACTCCTTCATGCCATCATAGCCGTTGGCACTTACCAAAGGAATTCCTCCAATCTACCCGTTGGACGGAATCAATCAAGAAGATCATCCGAGCTATTTAAGGAATCTGATGATAGCCCATCAATCCTGTTCGCCCATACAATCAGGATCTCGGTTTCCATGAATAGAACATTCCAAGATTATTTCGTCGACCAACGGATCTTCAATCGATCTTAGATAAGAATTAAAGAATCCGAAATGATTATCCAACCAAAGAATCTATTCCAGAGAATAGGATCGAATCCTCAACCATAAACCTCGGCTTTGGATTTCCTTCGTCACTGGATTAGAAAGACTGTCAGTGAGAACAGACTTAAGTCTTGAGTCCCGAGTCTTAAGTCTTGGGTCTTGAGTCTTGAGTCTTGAGTCTTGAGTCTTGAGTCTTGAGTCTCGAGAGAACAAAGTCTTCAGACTTTAAACTGACGGTCTCCGAACTTCCAGACTTTAGACTGAAAGAAACGTTTTGTCAGCTTCAAAATATTCTGGAAAGATTTCTCCAACAATCTCCCCCTTTTTGATGGTGACAAAACTTTCTTGAAGATTTGAACAACTTTGACCTGCAAAACATTTCTCAAGTAATATGGCTAACTAATAAAGATTAATAAAACAACCAGACTCTGCATCCACAGAAAATTGGTTAGTCTTTCATGAGAAACACCATATAACAACACTTGAATAAATGCAACCAGTCAAGTTCATAATCCACAATCCACAGTCAATTCAGTCAAATTCACACCCAAGTTCAAGTTCTCAAGTCATACTCAAAAATAAACATAACCACAAAGGTCAAAGATTAAAATATGAAAGTTCAAATTGATTCTCCCCCTTTTTGTCATCATTGAAAAGGGTGAGAAAGGAGTCATGTCTGCTTGGGAATGCGCACGATCTGGAAATCCCCAATAGACTGGACTACTCCTTCGAGCTTCTTCAGGTCTTCTCTCAGATGAGCTACCTCTTCTCCCTTGGCATTTGCTTGAAGTTGCAGAGCTAGGTCTTTGAATTTATCCTCTAGAGAGACTGAAGATGCTTGTCCAGCGCTCTTCAAAGCTTGGATTTCACAGTCCAGAACATATATCTGGCTACGCATTTCCAGAAGAATATTCATAATACTCCGAAAATCTGCAGAATCATCCGTCTGTGTACTGGCATGAACTTTCTCTGATGCAGACGATGGCGCTTCAGTATAGTCTGGCAGATTTGGAATCGTCGTATTACCTTCTTCAGGCAATTGAGAGACCTGAACTTCTTCTGGGTCTTCTGGAGATTGTCTTAGATCTTCACTGACAGCAGCATGAGGTGTAGACCTCTCTTGCTCACTAACTCCCCCTGTCTCTAGGACATCGAAAGGGGCAGAGTGATGATCATGCTCTTCATTTCCCTTCTCTCCAGAATTGTCAGCAGGCTTTTCTTTTTCTCCTTCTTCTTCTTCTTCTTCAACTTCTTTCTCCTTTTCTCTCTGTCTTTCCTCTTCTCTGTTCTGTTCTCCTTCTTTTCTGTTCTGCTGAAGATCTGTTTGATGAGACACAGAACGTCTTGTTCTTGTCAGCGCTTGGATAGTGGGATCTTCATCATCTTCATCTTCATCCTCAAGGATGAGAGTTCTTTTCTTCTTCTTCAATGGAGCACCAATGGCCTCCTTTCCTTTCCTTTTTGAAGCAGACTGGACTGGAGATTTCACTTTGAATTTCTCCATTGCCTTGGAGAGTTCTTGCAGACGCATCTTCATTAACATTTTCAACCCTACCACCATCTTATCACACGGTCGAACACAGAGAGTATGTGGTAGTTCAATGTTCAGATGTCTGAAGATCTTGGTCACCAGACCAAGATAAGGCAATTGTCCTTTGTCCTTTGACACTGCTCTGTACATATGGAAGAGAATAGTGTGCGGGAGAGAAAACTTCCGTCCTGAGTTGATCGCATACATCAACTTTGCTTCAGAAAGAGACACAGAGGTCTTTGATGTAGACTTCGGTCTAAGACAGTTGATCACAATCTTATGAAGCACAATGTTGATGGCTTTCATCCTGGAATAGGTAATTTTCTTCTCTACATCTCTATCTTTGACAAGATCCAGAGTAGTGCGAGCAGGTGAGACTTTGATTGGAAGATAGCGCCCCCTTTCAACTCCGACTATGTCCGCCAACATATTCACGTCTACCACGTAGACTTGATCTCGAACACTGAATGAAATTCTATTCGCATCCAAAAAGCTAAGATTTGAATAGAAATAAGCGGTCAGTTGATCATACCCGTCCGTAGAGTCAGAGCAAAAAGTCTCAAGTTGAAGCACATTCAATTTTTCTCTTAAGTTCACGTTGATGGTGTCCAGGAAGTCAAAATCAACACTTCTAGGGTTTATCACCCCTCTTTTCAACAGCCTGAAATACGCTTTTTCCTGATCCTTGGATTTAAACAAATCCATCCGATTTCCTTTCACATTCGCTGCCACACCCATTCTAGGTTTAAATTCAAGGAACAGTTTGTCATCATCGTTCCCGTCAATCAGATTTTGTCCTGGCATACGAGGATCACTGGGAATGTTCTCAAGAGCCTCCATTGCCCTTCCTTTAGGAGCAATTCCCAATTCCTCCATTTTCCGCAGAAAAAGATACTCATTCCCATAATTTTTGTCCTTAAGGAAGTCATCTATATACTTTAATGAAGTGCCGGTGACTTTCAACGCACGATAAAGCTTATAGATAACAGAGGGTTTTTGGACTCTTACTGGGTCAGCATCCTCGATTATCTCTTCTTCCAGATTTGCACCTTGTGGGGCAGGAGATGCTGAATGACGTGGAGGAGAGCGAATCGGACTTTGTCGCTGACTTGGTAAGTCTTCATCCTCAGTAAGATCGAAGTGTGTCGGTCCCTTCTCCATTCTCTGTGGTCCCCTATTTGCGATTCTTGATGATTTCCTCGAAGACGACATCTTCCTTTGTCTATAGGAGGATTCCTTCACTTGCTTTTCCCAAGAAAGATGACCACTTTCTCGACAATGAACAAAGAGTAGAAACAGTATCGAGAGGAGAGTGCTTTTTAGGGTTTTGAAAATTTGGGGGTAGAATAACTGTGAATTTATATGTGCCTCGGATTTGAAAAGAGAAGTTTAACCGGCACAAGGAAAGTGTACAAACACTTCTTTTTCAAAATCAATAACTGCCAAAAATAACTTCCTCTAAAAAGACAAGTTTTCAAATTTCACACGAATTATATCTGAATAAAAGAACGTACCTTTTCGAGATAAGATAAACAAGAATTCGTACCTTTTAGATAGAATAGCAACTTACGGTCTTTTAGCCATGAATGATTGAGTCTCAGGATTTAGAGTCTTAGAGCTGGTGAGTCTCTAGACTTTAACTTCTTCAAGCTTCAAAATGTTGAGTCTTGAGCGGATAAAATCGAATTGATTTTTCTCCAAAGGCTTTGTAAATATATCTGCTAGTTGGCTCTTTGAATCAACAAATTGAATAGAGATTTCTCCATTTTGAATATGATCTCTAATAAAGTGATGACGAATCTCAATATGCTTTGCTCTTGAATGAAGGATTGGATTTTTGGTGAGATTGATCGCGCTGGTGTTGTCACATCTGATTTCTGTGCATGAGTCTTCAATGCCAAAGTCTTGTAGCTGTTGTTTTATCCAAAGAATCTGCGAACAGCAGCTTCCAAGAGCTACATACTCTGCTTCTGTCGTTGAGAGAGCTACAGTGCTTTGCTTCCTTGAAAACCAAGACACTGTCCTGTTTCCAAGCAGTTGACAAGTTCCAGAAGTGCTCTTTCTATCGACTCTGCAACCGGCCAGATCTGCATCTGAGTATCCTAGAAGATTAAAGTCTCCCCTCTTTGGATACCAAAGACCGATGCTTGCAGATGAAGCAACGTATTTGATAATACGTTTCACGGCAATGAGATGTGATTCTCTAGGATCTGATTGAAACCTAGCACAGATACAAACACTAAACAAAATATCAGGTCTAGAAGCAGTAAGATAAAGAAGTGAACCGATCATGCTCCTGTACAGCTTTTGATCTACTTTCTTCCCTTCTTCATCCTTGTCTATCTTCTGAGAACATGACATTGGTATGTCGGTCTTTTTGCACTTTTCCAATCCAAATCTTTTGACAAGATCATTAGCATATTTTTCTTGGAAGATAAAAATTCCTTCCTTCAATTGCTTAATTTGAAGTCCAAGAAAGAATGTTAATTCTCCCATCATACTCATTTCAAATTCATCCTGCATAGACTTAGAAAATTTCTTGCAAAGACTTTCATTAGAGGATCCAAAAATAATGTCATCAACATAAATTTGAACGAGTAAAAAACTTTTGTTTTCCTTTTTGATGAACAGAGTAGTATCTACTTTACCTTTTACAAATCCATTCTGTAATAAGAACTTACTTAGTCTGTCGTACCAAGCTCGAGGTGCTTGCTTTAGACCATACAGAGCCTTTTTCAGTCTGAAGACTGAGTCTGGCTTCTTTGGGTCTTCAAATCCAGGCGGTTGTTCCACATAAACTTCCTCTTGGATAAATCCATTTAGGAAGGCACTTTTGACGTCCATTTGGAATAACCTGAAATTTTTGTAACAAGCAAACGCAAGTAATAGACGAATAGCTTCTAACCTTGCAACTGGTGCGTAAGTCTCGTCATAGTCTATTCCTTCTTCTTGCGTGTATCCCTTGGCCACGAGTCTTGCTTTATTGCGTACGACTTTTCCTTCTTCGTTCATCTTGTTCCTGAATACCCATTTGGCTCCAATAACAATTTTACCTTTCGGTTTAGATGTCAATTTCCAGACATCATTAATATTGAACTGTCTGAGCTCCTCTTGCATAGCTTCGATCCAGCTTTCATCAGATAAAGCTTCTTCTATGCTTTTTGGTTCAATTTCAGAGATAAGAGCAACAGCACTAGACTCTTCACGCCTTTTTGATCTGGTGCGGATTCCTTCATTGATTTCGCCAATAATGAGATATTTAGGATGACTGGATTTGTGTTTCCAGTTATTGGTTGATTTGCTTGGTTGATGATCTCTTTCTTTATTTGAATCTTCATGAGCATCTTGATGATGGACTTCCTGAGTCTGAGATGCTTCTTAAGTTGAAGACTTTGGAAGGTCTAGCGTGAGTTCAGATTCTTCATATTGAGTCTGGCTGGATTCATCTTGCGCTGAGTCTTGGAATTTGACATTCATTGATTCTTCCACAGACTGGCTTTTCTTGTTATAGACTCTGTAGGCTTTGCTTGATGCAGAATATCCAAGGAAGATGCCTTCATCTGATCTTTCTTCAAACTTACCAACTCGATCATTTGCATTTTTCAAAATAAAACATTTGCAACCGAATACATGAAAGTATGAAACAATAGGCTTCTTACCTTTGAACAATTCATAGGGAGTTTTCTCAAGAATAGGTCTTAGAAAGACTCTATTTATAATATAGCATGCAGTTGAAACCGCTTCAGCCCAAAACCGTGAAGAAATTTTGCTTTCAATTAAAAGTGTTCTAGCCATTTCTTGAAGAGATCTATTCTTTCTTTCCACAACTCCATTTTGCTCTGGAGTATACGGAGAGGAAAACATGTGATTAAAACCAGATTTATCACAAAATTTCGTAAAATCTTGATTTTCAAATTCACTTCCATGATCTGTTCTTATACTTGAAATAGCACATCCTTTTTCATTTTGAACCTTTTTAGCAAACTTCTCAAAGTACGAAAAGGTTTCTGACTTGTTTGCAAGAAAATATACCCAGGTAAAGCGAGAGTAATCATCTACAATTACTAGACAATACTTCTTACCTCCAATGCTCTGGGTTCTTGTTGGTCCGAAGAGATCCATATGAAGCAACTGTAATACATGATTAGTAGAGACATGATTTATTTGCTTAAATGAATTTCTTACCTGCTTTCCCAGAATGCATGGAGTGCATAAGTCAGACTTTTGGTATGGCAATTTAGGTAGACCTCGAACAAGCTGCTTAGAAGAGATTTTGGCTAATTGCTTCTTGTTGATATGGCCAAGTTTTCTGTGCCATAGAACTGCTTCATCTTGAATTGAGATTAAGCATTGTTCTTCATTTGGCTTTACATCAAGGAGGTAGATATTTCCATGCCTTCGACCCACAAAAGACTGAGTCGTATCTTTGCTAATTCCAGAACATATGCCTTCTTGAAACGAGATCTTGTAACCAGTATCACATAGCTGGCTAATGCTGAGTAGATTGTAGTTGAGTCCTTCCACTAGAGAGACATTGCTTATTGTGAGATTTCCAATTTTTACAGTCCCGAATCCCACAATACTTCCTTTGCTATTTCCTTCGAATGAAACTTTTCCACCATTTACTTGAATAAGCTTAATGAAACAATTTGAGTCTCCTGTCATGTGTCTTGAGCATCCGCTGTCAAGATACCACTTTATCTTCTTTTTGACAGAGACCTGCATTCAAAAGAGAGTCTCAAGCTTTCTTTGGTACCCAAACTTTCTTGGGTCCTTTGGTGTTAGTGGGATGAGCATTATTAGGCCATACTCTCTTAACAGGCTTCCAAACCATAGGACACTCTTTTTCAAAATGATCCTGACTGTTACACTTAGAACACCTTAAAGCATTTTGACCTACAGACTTTACAAAAACTCTTTTGAAATGATTTTTATAAGCCTCTTTTGATGGTCTTTTCTTAATTCTTTCTTTTACTTTTGGAAAATCAATCAAGGGGATTGTTTCCGCTGTCATACCTAGACCAGACTTATTAAAGTAAGGTCTTTGGACTGAAAGCACTTTTTCAAGCTTTTCGGATCCTATCGAAAACTTCTTTGAAATATTTGATAAGTCTGTTTTTAAGAAAACATTTTCTTTCAAGAGATCATCTTCTTTTTCTTTAAGAGCAGAAACATTTAGGTCTAGACTTTTAACTCTTTCTTCTAAAATAATTTCCTTTTGTTTCAGAAATGAGTTTTCCTTTTTAAGTTCAGAAATTCTTTTGAGAGAAGTCTTGAGACTGAAACACAGTTCATCAATATATTTAGAGACTTTGACAGGAATTTTAAAATTACTTACCTCAAATTCACTGTCTGAGTCTGATCCAGAATCTGAGTCTGAGTCTGAATGTGCCATCAAACATATGTTGGCGTATTCATTATCACTCTCTTCACATTCTGTATCACTCCAGGTTTCAGCTTTGAGAGCCTTACGAAACTTCTCAGCTTTTCCTCTTTTCTTTTTCAGAAGAGGACAGTTGGGTCTGATGTGTCCCTTCTTTTTGCATTCGAAGCAAACTACATCTTTGTTTGGTTCCTCATCATCAACAGACTTGGTCTGCTGTCTCTGAAAACTTTGTTTCCTTGGGATGAACCTTCTGCCTTTTCTATTCAGTTTTCTGAATCTTCTTATCATGAGAGCGAGCTCCTCATCATCCATATCATCTTCAGAATCTGCATCATCAGAATCGTCATTTGATTTTAGTGCAATAGATTTCTTACCTCTTGGATCTTCGTCTTCATTAATTCGTTCCACTTCGTAAGACTGAAGAGTTCCAATCAGCTCGTCTACAGATAATGGCATGATTCTTTGCGTCTCTCTTATTGAAGTCTTTATATGATTCCAATCCTTAGAGAGTCCACGCAGAAGTTTGTTCACCTTCATGGGATCAGAAATTTTTTGTCCTTGGTTCTCAAGACCATTGACAATATCTGTAAAACGACTAAACATGTCAGTTATAGATTCTCCTGGTTTCATTTTGAAGGCTTCATATTGACCAAGAAGAATGTTAATTCTGGTCTCCTTCACTCGATCTGTCCCTTCATAGGTGATGTGTAATCTATCCCATACTTCTTTTGCTGTAACACAAGAAGATATTCTATTATATTCAGTTGGAGATAAAGCACAATATAAAGAGTAAATTGCTTTTGCATCGAGTGCTTGTCTCTTGATTATTTCTTCCTGAGACATTCTGCTGGCTTCAATAGTGTCTTTCCCTCTTTCAGAGATTGAAGCAGCAGCAGGAGTGATTCCTCTTTCCACAACGTCCCATTCCAGAGGATCCTTTGATCGAAGGAAAGCTTTCATCTTGTTCTTCCAGATGTTGTAATCCTTTCCATCGAAGTAGGGAGGTCTGGTATTGCTTTGCCCTTCCATCAGCCCCGGTGCTAGCATACTAGCCATGGATCTTTTACTCTGAAGTAAAACACTTCAAACAAAGTGAGAACACGGGCTCTGATACCAATTGATATTGCTAGTATGAGTACCTAGAGGGGGGGTGAATAGGTATATAAAAAATTTCTCGAAGCTTGCACGATATTTAAACAGTTAAAGATTCAATCACAAGAATTAAATATCAATCTAGAGACTTAGTAAGGGAAAGAGAGAATTGAACACTCGGTTTATAGTGGTTCGGCTTGATTCAAGCCTACGTCCACTCTTCTGCACTGACAGCCGATTGGCTGGATTCCACTATGATCAAAGAGATGTTACAGTGTTGATCTTCCTTGATTTCTAGGTGTAGATGATCTACCACACTCACTCAAGGCGTCACCAAGTATATACTCTCTCTGTTTACAATTTCGCTCGAACAGTCTCAAATAACAATCAAGGATCTTCAGACTCTGGAATTTTTCTATCAATCACCCACTTAAAATAACTAGAACGACTTCTTTTTATACTCCTTCATGCCATCATAGCCGTTGGCACTTACCAAAGGAATTCCTCCAATCTACCCGTTGGACGGAATCAATCAAGAAGATCATCCGAGCTATTTAAGGAATCTGATGATAACCCATCAATCCTGTTCGCCCATACAATCAGGATCTCGGTTTCCATGAATAGAACATTCCAAGATTATTTCGTCGACCAACGGATCTTCAATCGATCTTAGATAAGAATTAAAGAATCCGAAATGATTATCCAACCAAAGAATCTATTCCAGAGAATAGGATCGAATCCTCAACCATAAACCTCGGCTTTGGATTTCCTTCGTCACTGGATTAGAAAGACTGTCAGTGAGAACAGACTTAAGTCTTGAGTCCCGAGTCTTAAGTCTTGGGTCTTGAGTCTTGAGTCTTGAGTCTTGAGTCTTGAGTCTTGAGTCTCGAGAGAACAAAGTCTTCAGACTTTAAACTGACGGTCTCCGAACTTCCAGACTTTAGACTGAAAGAAACGTTTTGTCAGCTTCAAAATATTCTGGAAAGATTTCTCCAACAAAGAGCTTCTTCGACCTAGAGCCATTCTTCTCCTCTTTTGCTCCAACACCGGCTCCAACTCCTTCCCTCCCTTTGGCAAGCGGATCGGTCGCCCATAACACTTGGACCTGCATTAAATTCATCATCTTGAATGACACCAACCAGGACTTGGCGGGACTTGAGGTCGAGGACTGAGCAGTTTGGGGACATGCCCTTCACGACCAGCGCTGGAGGAGGCGAAGGCTTGGCAGCCAGCAGGTTGTCGGAGGCAGAAGGATCGGGGCGAGGGAGGGGACGGCGGCACTTGGAGATGGAGGAAGACTCATCGTCTCGTCTGGATGGCCCGAGTCTCGTGGCTGTGCGGGTTTTGAAATAATGGGTTGGACTATAAATTTCTTAGTTCATCCTAGCCCATCTTAGGGAGAAAAAAAGATAAAACGAGTTACTCGTACCAAATTGGGCTCATTAAATTTGAGTCATAAAAATGCCGGGGGAGGCGAAGGCCTGGTGGCCGACAGGTCATCAGAGGCGGAAGGATTGGGGCGAGGGAGGGGGCGGCGGCACTTGGAGATGGAGAAAGACCCATTGTCTCACCTGGACGGCCTAAGTCTCGTGGACGTGTGGGTTTTGAAATAATGGGTTGGACTATATTTTTTCTCGATCCATTTTAGCCCATTTTAGGGGGGAAAAAACGAGTTACTCGTACCAAATTGGGCTCATTAAATTTGGGTCATAAAAATGACGGGATCATATCATTAGCCACGGGTCTAAAGTCTGCTGTGAGAAAAAAAAGGACTGCATCCCCCGTGCCAAATCGGCTGGTTATCAACGCAAAGATAATTTATAAATTGTAAGATCATTTTCGTATTTACTAATACTTAAGAACGTAAAGGTAATTTAATAACCCCGAAGCTAATTTTATGAACACAAAAGTATGACTTACAAACATCATTTTGCAGTTATGATACAATAAAGATGTTACTACAATTAGACCGTGCTAGTGATTTACTAAGGATAAGTATAATTAAGATCATCAAGAATGAGCACTCACTCTATCTAGTAATTACAAGGGAAGTGACTACCTTAGAGGTGCATTACATCTTATAGGCTAAATTACTACTCTTAATTACTCACTATAAGGCATATGATTGTCTTAAGTGACATTACTACTTTGAAGGTAAATCACTCAATTTATCGCTTGAGAGTACTTACACTTAGTGATTTCCTTATAACATAGTAAATTATCTCAAACAATCACAAGTGATATGATACTTGCTAAATGACCTAAAGCCATGGTAAATTGGCTAAACTCCTCACAATAATATTGCACTTATTGTTCGTACAGTTTTATTAAAAATAATGACATTTCTATGCACTTCGTAAGTTGGGGATGTTGTCGCCGGTGATTATCTATGGATGATTTTAATTTTCTTAATTAGTCATAATTGGTAGTTCATTATGGTTAGTATTTTTCCTTCTTTAGTTGGCATTATTACAACTGCCATAATCTTTTTTTCTTCCCCAACTGGAAAGTCCCCCTGTCATACCTGACCTATTTAAGGGAACAAAGACCTTAGTGCGTGTTCTCCTCTTGCTTGTAACCATCTGTAATCTGACTACAACCGCAACTCACTCCTCACATTAAGTACATCACATAAAGAAAGAAGAAAGAGGAGAGATTTCCATGTATTAATAATACCTATTGTTGAGACTCCATTCCATCGTCCATGTAAACTCTATTCTTTTACATGCGTCATCCATCAACACGCCTAAGACACTTGTTGCTTAAACCAGCACATAGACAACTGCATTGCATTCTCAGACGTATCGTACATACTATATAGCATTTACTCTTGCATGGCCTCATGGTTCAGTGCATTTCTTCTAGGACAAACGAACATGTAGTAATAGACAGCCACTAAACCATAGTATTCTCCCTCTTCCCTTTCCCGAAGGCTTTGTAGACAAATTTCAGGACTTCGCGTACCAATTTCCAGATTAGGCGGATTGCATGGCACAAGAAAATAAGAAACATCAATCCCCCCATACAGTTACAACTACTGCATCATTAGCACACTTTATTTCCCCCTCATCCGGTGAGGATAATACCGTGAGGATTGAATAACCCACATAGTTAGCATTGCAATCCATGTGGTGATCCGATGCTGCTTTAAGGGAAGACCACTTATGAGAAGCATAATGGTGCTAAGTGATGCCATGAAGCTTATTGTGTTAAATGCCATGAAGGACTTCTAAAGCCATTCCATGTCCGGAGGTGCCTTTGGTGGTCCCCTACCTGCTTCGTAAGCTATGGTGGCTACTAGTGCCGCCACCATTAGCGTCTTATGCATACCGTTTTGCCACTTTCTCTTCTCTTCCCTCTTGCTCTCTGTGGAAATTGTGTTTTTTGCATCAGTTCGTC
Source organism: Eucalyptus rudis (assembly GCA_019915205.1). NCBI lineage: Eukaryota > Viridiplantae > Streptophyta > Magnoliopsida > Myrtales > Myrtaceae > Eucalyptus > Eucalyptus rudis. The sequence goes on along the minus strand of JAHMTN010000224.1, from coordinate 635,718 downwards.
TAGATAGGTCATGATTCTTTGAAGTTTGATGAACATAATCCTTAATCTCTGAAGCTCTTTCCACGCTTTGGCTTTGTGCTAGTAGGCTCAGTGCCGTGAAACCTTTGGAGTTCGTAATGTTTGGATCTACTCCTTTACTAGTCAGGAAGATTACAGTCTGCAGAGGAGCAACAATAGAATGTACCAATTGATGTCGGATTTGAACTAGACAAGTCCCTTTTATATACTTTTGAGGACTAAGTTTGCTTCTTCTGTTTTTAAGTCCTCTAATGTTTGTGAATTATATGATGTCTTCAAAAGGGAATCTCATCCCTTGTTGAATTTCTTCAGCTTCTCTGTTTTTATATTCCTTCTAATCTAGATGAAATTAGCGTGGAAATTAGCGTGAAAATGATGTGAAGCGTAAAGTTGCCTTTAATTATTTAGACAAATGACTTCTTTTCCAAATATCAAAACTTGTGATGATTTAGGAAAAAGTGTTAGAAAAGTTTTAAACCTATAACATTAGTGTTAACATAATTCAAAATATTTTAATTATGTCAATTTAGTCATTTTGCTCATTTCAACTAAATATTATTGACATGGACCTCGTTCAGTCCATGTGGCATAATCAACGTTAATGTGAATATTTTTTAATAATATATTTATATATTTTTAAAATTTTTATTTCTTTCCTTTTTACTCCCTTTTCTTGATGACTAGTTGCCGACCATTGGCCATGGCTAGGTGGGCTAGCCTCACTTGGGTGAAGTCTTTATTGCTTGCCACAAGCGAGATTGAACCCTAAAGAGGGCTCCCCTCACTCAGGCTAAGGGGCCTTGCCAAATTTGGCCTAGGCAAGGCTAACCCGCATCTCAGTGAGGCCGAGCCCTACCAAATCAGGCAAAGGTTGGCCCTTGCCCAAGCTGAGGCATGCTTGCCCGGTCATGGCCAATAGCTAGTAAAAGGAAGAAGAAAGGGGGAAAAAATTAGAAGAACATTAAAAAAATTGAAAAAAAAAAAGTTATAAAAATTTGTTCATATTAGCGTCAGCCATGCTACATTGGACAGCCATCATCTATATTAGCAATTTTCAGTTAAAATTAATTTGAATAATTGGATTGATATTAAATCAAAAGATTTATGACTAAATTAACATAATTAAAAAGTTTAGAACTTTTTGACACTTTTTCCTGATGATTTATAAATAGATATTTTTTTAACTTCTAAATATTTCTAGGACATTCATGTTTCCTAGAACTACCTTTTTTGTTGACAAGCTCACTAAATTTGACTAGTGTGGAGGCTTGGTTGTGTGAACATACCTCAGTTTGTCCATCTGCATTAGCCAAATGCAAAATCATGTTACCATCTTTGTCTTTCGAGTTGATTAATTGATCATCACTCAAGATATTTATAAAAAATTTCAAAGCTTCTAATTTGTTATGTTTCATACATAAATGCAAAATTGTCTGGCCACATTCGATGACAGCTTCAGGTCTCGCTCGAACCAAACGTTCTAAGACATTCATATGCCCTTTCATAGCCGTGACACGAAGAGGGTTTCTTTTATATTTGTCACAAACAAAACATATTTCGGGGTTGACTCTTACCAAGCTTTCCTCTATGTGAAGGTACCCTTTTGCTGTCGCAATGTGAAGAGGCGTGACCCAAAAATGATTGGTGAATAATTACGCATTTCTTTTCTGCAAGCGTGAGGCTCAAGTTTCTGTTGGCCAAACGTCGTCCCGCCTCGGAGGTTTCTGTACACGCCAGAACAGATGTTAGCTTACGGCTCTATAGCTATTTTCTCCTAGGAGAACTCTTCCAGCCAGCAACTCCGGTCGCTTCGACCACCTGCTCCGGTCGCGTCGCTCTGCTCTGCTCCTCTGCTGCTGCTCTGCACCGTCTGCTCTCTCTGCTATCTCGTCCTTGGTGGAAAACTCTCCCGCAGCCCATTTTATAGAGCCAAACGTACCCTCTTACCGTACGTGGGAGCACGTGGGCGCGCTCTCGCCGGACGTCCGGCCAGCTTCTCCGGTCATGTCGCCCACCTGCCCCGGTCACGTCCTTCGTGGCGTGAGGAAGGAGGAGGAAGGAGAGAGTAGGAAGGGCCGGGCCGGGGAAATGAGCTCGGCGAGTTGGGCCCGGGCCTGCTTGAGGGTAGAGAAATAAGGGCCCGGGGCGAAGGCCCAGCGCCTGAGCCCCCCGCGGGCTTTTGCTTTTTCTTTTTAATAATTTTTTTTATATTTATCCGAAATGCAGTAAAATAAAAAAAAATAAAACTTAGTATATGTAAATAATATTAATGCCTTTGTATGTGAAAATCCATTTTTGATAGGGCTGGATTGGTCCTTAATTCTATGCAATTTATACCTAAATATTTAGTCAAAATTTAGGTGTTAATATTGACCTACGTAGACAAAATGTGTACAATGTTCCTCATATGCATCCCCCAATTTCCTAAACATGGCATGCCAACTTTAAAGCTCTTCTTATAGCCTTATTTGAGCTTGCACATTACCTTATTCTTTAGCGGAAGATTCTTGAAGGTCTTAAGGGCATTTACGATTAGTCTTTCAACCAACATGTTGCTAATTCTTGAAAATACATCCCGAATTTGAATCCATCAATAAGCCCGATCTATTAAAGGATAGTCCGAAAATTGAATATTTACAGACATCCGCGATTGTGTATTATGGAAACCCATATTTCGGTGAGAGTCCAGGTCGGATGTTTCCTATTCTGTATGGATACCAAATTGGTATACAAGAGCTGTCGGCTAAGAAAAAGAACAGAAAATAGCAAAAGGAAGCTTGAACTTTGCTGATCGGTCGGCCAAATATTAATGCTGTACATGGATTTCTTATTCCATGTTGAAGTCAGCCGCATCGTTCCTTCTTTTTTGGTATATATTGTGTTCTTGGTCTCTGGTATTCAGTGAATCATTGAAGCGTCATCCGAGTGCTTGATAGTGGATATTCTACATGGGCTTTCTTCGTGGATTCCGTCCCATGAATTTAGTGTTCAAGCTGTCAAAATCTTGTGGTAAGACTTATTATTATTATTTTTTTTTTGTGAAATTGAGAGATTATTTTGTGGGTTATTGTGGGGTAAACATTGTGGGACTTATTGGATGTAATTAGGGATGGGAAACATTAATAGTGTTTTAAGGGTGTGAATGATAATCATCTTAGTATAAAATTGATTTCCGAAAGAGAATTGCATTTTTATGTTTCTATTTGTAAAATGAGTTTTTAAGCAAAAATACGTGTTTGATAATGACATAAAATTTCTATTCCCGAAATATAAATTTGTTTGATAATGTCATCGAATTTCTATTCCCATAATAGAAATTCCTTTGATAATAATACAAGATTTCTCTCTTGGACTGCGGCTGATGGACAGTAACAAACGGCCGGTGGTGGGGGACGGCGATCGGTGGCGGTAGACGATGACTGGTGGATGATAATCGGTGGTGGCGGCTACAGATAACGATGACAGGCAATAGCAGCGATGGACGGCGAGTGGCAATCGACGGACAGTGACCGGGTGGATGGTAGACTATGAAGCATGGACACATTGTCCGTGCTTCCGTGTTGTGTTCGACATGTGTCGGAGCGTGTCGGACACGTCGACACGCTTGGACACACGGTCAATGCATGTCGGAAATCGGACACGTGGTCAACCTTTGCCCAACACGTTTGGACACGTGTGTCCAGCAAACGATGGAGGGTGGAAGTGACGGCAAGGGAGCAGAGATGAACCGACGGCGAGCCTGCGACGGCGAGAGATGGTGAGAGAAAGAGTGGCAAGGAAGGTGGTCGTGTGCGGCGAGCGGCGAGGACATGGCTAAGTGCTGCACTTGCAAACCAGGAGACATGCAGATATGGGTTTGAGGGCACTAGCGGCATTGTCAAGAGCGTCGTCTCCGGAAGTCTCAACCAAATCACTTCCCTAGTCACATGACTCCTCACCATGGTCCACCCATCTTCCGGCTCCAACTCCGGCAGCGGCGGAGCAGCAATTTCACCAAGGTGGAGGACACGATCGCAGCCATGCCCGATCACGGGACGCACCGCTTCGTGATCTATGTGAGAAAAGGGCGTGTACCGGGAGAACGTGGAGATCAAGAAGAAGAAGTGGGTTGTGTGGCGAGTGGTGAGTGGCAAGCGGCGAGGAAGGAGAGGAAGTGATAGGACAGTCTGTCAATGAATAAAGTGGGGGGAAAATGGATGACGTGGGGAGGGAAAAAAAAAGTGAAAAAAATTTGGGGGGAAAAGAGAAGAGGGAAGTTTGGGCGTAGGGGGTGGTTTCGAAAAATAAATGTAAATTTGGGATAATGAAATAAAAAAAAGTGTAAGATTTATTAATATTATTAGTATAAATTCATTGTAAACTCTTTATTTATTTATTTATTTATGAATTTGAATCAAATTAATTAAAAATAAAAATATTTATTTAATATTTAACGTGTCGGAACGTGTCAAAATTCTCTACTTTTTGAGAAATGATGTGTCGCTGGTCATGTCGTGTCGTATCACGTGTCTGTGTCACCGTGTCCGTGCTACATAGATGGTAGACAACGGCCGACAACGACAAATGGGTGGTTGGCTAGTAGTGAGGATAAATAATAAGAAGAGTTCTTATTTCTCATTTCTGTTCCAAAAATAGAAATATAAAAAAAAATTACTTTTGATTTATGTTCCAAATCTATTTTTAGAGTAAAAAATTCTATTATAGAAATAAAAAATGAAATAATTTTATCAAATAGACTTCTGTTCCAGAAATTAGTTTGAAGCATAAAAAAAGTTTTGGAATAAGAATATAATGATTATCATGCGCGCCATAAGTGACTCAAGTATGGTTATAATTTTCATCGTGTCGCTTGACTTATAGTGGAATTTTTTTACTATTCTTCCTATGGACATATTTCACTCTACCGAATCATATAAATCTTATATCCGATTAATTTTTTTGTTTGGCTATTTTATTGCTTGACCACTTGCTTTCACAACAATTAGTATCAGTGTAAGGCGACTAGATTGAAGCAAATTGATGGCAATAGAAGAAGGAAAAGTAAAAAACTGACATATTTGATGGGATTAATTTTGGTCTCTAGAAGATCCAGATTGATGATTACTTGTACCAGAGCAATCTATACTTACCCCTATTTGGGAAGAAATTAGAGTAGATGAAGCAAGCTAAATGGAAATTGTTGGATAGACTGGCGTTAGGTGTTATTCAGCTGATATTGGCTCGTAATGTCGCGTTTGATATCGTTAAAGAGAAGATCACTATGGGATTAATGAATGTTTTGTTGGATATGTATGAGAAGCCTTTTGCGATCAATAAAGTTTACTTGATACGACATATGTTTAACTTGATGATAAGCAAATGTGCATTAATTGCCGGTTATATCAATGAATTCAATGTAGTCGTTAGTCAATTAAGTTCAATTAACTTTGAAGATGAGGTACGTGTTTTGATTATATCATCTTCATTGCTTGATAATTGGAATACTACTGTTATTGTCGTTAATAATTCCTCTAGGCCGACAAGCTTGACATTTGATGGGGTTTATCACTTGATTTCAATTGAGGATATCTGCATAGGAGAATTTGGTGAACTTGTATACTACTTTAGTATATAAAAGTAGAGGAAAAACTAGTACTCATGTTAGCAAAAGTAGTATAAACCTAAATAGACGTAACCAATGTAGGACCAGTGGTATTTGCCTGTTGGAGTTGTGGTAAGGGGGCATTTTAAAAGGGATTGCCTAAAGCTGAAAAACAAAAAGGGTAAGGAAATTAAAGTTGAGTCTGTAGATGATGTTGCAATTATGGAGGACTGTAAATCTAATAGTGCTAATTATGTCTTATTTGTTACTGAACATTTGCTATTTGACAGATGGATTATGGATTCTTGTTTTTTGTTTCATGTTACGCTAACTAGGTATTGGTATACTGCTTATCAATAGTCAAGTGTAGTTGGAAAAAAAAAACGCTGCATACAATGTTTTGAAGGCTGCACGGACGAATTTTAAGATTGAGGGAGCATGCCAGATCAAGAAATAAAGAATCGAGATTCCAGGCCAAAGCAACAATAATAATTTAACCTCGAGATCTATAAGATCCCGTTCGGCCACCATGACGACTAGTGTAGAAGATGATATAAGCAAGGGGCGTGAAATATATCACAATCTTCGTTATCTCAACGATGAACGGATGCAGCTTTAAAGGACAACTTTTTAAGAGAATTGCAAAAAAAAAAAAAAAAGCGATGCGAGGAAGCTTACCGCGTTAGATACTATAAATACCATATTCACAATCCAGCACTTATCTGCCATTGTGGATTTGCCCACAATATGTGTTCTAGAATCATCTTGCCAAGTGCTGCCAGGCGGGTTCATTCCGACTTGGAAGGCCATGATAGCTAGCAATGTCGCCACCACCATTCGCATATCATCGATATTGTTTTGCCACTCTCTTCTTATCCTTTCGTTCTCTTCTCATACAGGTGGATGGTAGGCGATGGCCGTGTTATTTGTGTGGACTATTCGTCTGAATTGGTTGTAATTCTCTAAAGTTTGAGGAACATAATCCATAACCTTTGAGGCCCTTTCTGTGCTTCCGCCTTGTGCTAATAGGCCGAGTGCTGTGAAACCTCTAGAGTTCATAATATTCAAGTTTACTCCTTTATTAATCAGGAAGACTATCGTCTACACAGGAGTAACAACAGAATGTATAAACTGAGGTCAGGTTTGAACTAGACAAGTCCATATAATATGCATTTGATGATTTAACTTTGCCACTAGTGTTTTTCAGTCTTGTAGTGTTTGTGAATATTATTTGATGCTTTCTAAAGGGAAACTCATTCCTTATCGAATCTCTTCTGCTATCTCTGTTTTTGTGTTCTTCCTAATCTAGATAACATTAGCATGAAGATAGTGTTGGAGAAAACTCATTTACTGTTTTGAAGTTGACAAAATATTTTCAAAAGTTTAGTTTGAAGACTTGTAAACTGTTATAGTCTGAAGAACTCCAGACTTTGTTGTCAAAGTCTGAAGACCGCCAGACTTAAGATTCAAAGTCTGCCTTCACTGACAATTTCCAAACCAAAGAATGAAGACTTATCCAGATGTCGGATTATCTTCAAGAATTCGATTCATATGGTTTTTGGATGACCTTATGGCTGGATATAGCATCTACATGATTGATTATTCTTATTGGAATCTACTCCGATATGAAGATCTTTTGAAATGCGAGCAAACTTGGAAAGTTCTACTTATGGAAACCAAATATCCTGAATTGTGTGGGCGAACAGGATTGACAGGCTTTCATTACAAATCATCTAACGGCTCGAGATCACCATAATTAATTCTATCCAACGGGTAGATTGAAAGAATTCATTTGGAAGGTGCCAACGGTCGTGAAAGTATGAATGAGTATTTAAGGATGACTCTCCAGTTGTTCGATATAGTGCGTTAAAGAAAAATTTCAAAGTCTTAAGCTTTCTAGCTCCTTGCTCTTTCACTCATCGAGCTCAAAGTTGTATACAAAAGAGAGAAACTCTTAGTGAGACTTTATGAGAGACCAGTAGAGACTCTTCTTTGAGAAAGTCGAAGATCACAAGTTATAAAATTTCTTTTGATTCGTAGTGGAATCCAGCAAATGGGCTGTCAGCGCGGGAGAGTGGATGTAGGCTTAATCTAAGCCGAACCACTATAAACCCTGTGTTCTAATTCTCTTTCCTTGAACTCCTTACTTTTATTCGTAGCTTTATATAATTGTTTAAAGTTGATTACGTCCTTAGTCTATTATCTTCTAAAGGCAATCTACTTCTACTAAGTCTTGCGAAAATTTATATTTACACATATTTACCCCCCTTTAAGTGTTTGCACTAGGTCTTTCAATTAGTATCAGAGCTTGTGTACTTATTTATTGATGTGTTTTTACTTTTTAAGCTAAAGATCTATGGCTAGTATTTTGGCTTTAGGTTTGGTTGAAGGCCAAAGCAACACCAAACCTCCTTACTTTGATGGGAAGGAATACAATGTTTGGAAAAATAAGATGAAGGCATTCCTGAGATTAAAAGATCCCCTGGAATGGGATGTGGTAGAAAAAGGGATTATTCCCAAAGCTACATCAACCTTAGGAAAGGAAGTTGCTAATGTTGGAGAATTGACATAAGCGGAAATAACTAAGAGACAAACTCTTGATGTTAAAGCCATCTATTCCTTATATTGTGCTTTATCTCCTACTGAGTATAACAGAATTTCATTTTGTGAAACAGCCAAAGAAGTCTAGGATAGGTTGTACATTACCTATGAAGGAACTGATTGAGTTAAGGAAACAAAAATCAATATTCTACTCGGATAGTATGAAACCTTCAAGATGAAGCCAAGAAAATCCATCATTGGTATGTTCGGTCATTTCACAGAGAATGTAAATGATCTAGCATATCAAGGATAGCCAATCTCATGACCAATGAATGTCAATAAATTGCTGCGTGGACTCTCGAAATACTAGAATCATGTGAAGATTTCAATAATAGAAACTTAGAGGATTATGCCTCTCTCAGTAGACGAATTAGTTGGCACACTTCAATCATATGAAGTAGAGCAAATCTATGAGGAAGAAGATCCCAAAGGTAAGAAGTCAATTGCCTTAAAATCTAACAATGATTCTGATGATACAGATTCAGAAGACGACTTGAACGATGAAGAGCTAGCACTCATGATAATGAAGTTAAGGAAATTGAACAGGAAATGAAGAAGGTTTAACTAAAAGAAGCAGAGCACTCCAAAATTTCAGAATAAATCAACTGAGAACAATGAGATCAACAAAGATGTGATTTGTTTCGAATGCAAGAAAAATGGGCACATCAGACCTAACTGCCATCTGTTGAAGAAAAAGAAAGGAAAAATAGAGAAATTCAAAAAGGCTCTCAAAGCAGAGACATGGAGCGATACTGAATGCGAGGAAAGTGATAAAAAAAATATGCCAACATATGTCTAATGACAAATTCATAATCAGACTCAGACTCTGAAACAAACTTAGACTCAGACTCAGACTCAGACAAAGAAGTAGGGGTTAGCAATTTAAAGATTCCTCCTATAGTCTCAAAGTATATAGATGAACTCTATTTTAGTCTCAAAACATCTCTTAAGAGGATTTCCGAGCTGAAGAGGGAGAATTCTAAACTGAAGCAACATGAAACTTTTTGGAAAGAAAAGTTTAAAAATCTAGACAAAAGTTTTGTTGATTTGAAAGAAAATGCAGATTCTCTTTCGAAGGAAAATACTCTTTTGAAAGAGGACACTTCAATATCATACAAAGGTTTTCAAAAGGATCTGAAAAGTTGAAAAAGATTCTTTCAATACAAAGATCTTACTTCAACAAATCTGGTTTGGGAATGATACCGGAAACCATTCCTTTAATTAATTTTCCAAAAGTGAAGGAAATAATCAAATAAAGACCTACAAAAACATTTTACAAGAATCATTTTCAAAAAGTTTTTGTTAAACCTGTTGGCTAAAGTGCTCTCAAATGTTCAAAGTGTAATATCTTAGAACATTTTGAGAAGGAATGTCCCAAGGTTTGGAGACCTGTTAAGAGGGATTGGGCAAAGACTGTATTTAGTACTAACTTCTGTTGGAGAAATCTTTCCAGAATATTTTGAAGCTGACAAAACGTTTCTTTCAGTCTAAGTCTGGATGTTCGGAGACCGTCAGTTTAAAGTCTGAAGACTTTGTTCTCTCGAGACTCAAGACTCAAGACCCAAGACTCAAGACTCAAGACTCAAGACTCAAGACTTAAGACTCAAGACTCAAGACTTAAGTCTATTCTCACTGACAGTCTTTCTAATCCAGTGACGAAGGAAATCCAAAGCCGAAGGTTATGGTTGAGGATTCGATCCTATTCTCTGGAATAGATTCGTTGGTTGGATAATCATTTCGGATTCTTTAATTCTTATCTAAGATCGATTGAAGATCCGTTGGTCGACGAAATAATCTTGGAATGTTCTATTCATGGAAACCGAGATCCTGATTGTATGGGCGAACAGGATTGATGGGCTATCATCAGATTCCTTAAATAGCTCGGATGATCTTCTTGATTGATTCCGTCCAACGGGTAGATTGGAGGAATTCCTTTGGTAAGTGCCAACGGCTATGATGGCATAAAGGAGTATAAAAAGAAGACGTTCTAGTTGTTTTGAGTGTGTGATTGATAGAAAAATTCCAGAGTCTGAAGATCCTTGATTGTTATTTGAGACTGTTCGAGCGAAATTGTAAACAGAGCGAGTATATACTTGGTGACGCCTTGAGTGAGTGTGGTAGATCATCTACACCTAGAAATCAAGGAAGATCAACACTGTAACATCTCTTTGATCATAGTGGAATCCAGCCAATCGGCTGTCAGTGCAGAAGAGTGGACGTAGGCTTGAATCAAGCCGAACCACTATAAACTGAGTGTTCAATTCTCTCTTTCCCTTACTCAGTCTCTCGATTGATATTTAACTCTTGCGATTGAATCATTAACTGTTTAAATATCGTGCAAGCTTCGAGAAATTTTTTATATACCTATTCACCCCCCCTCTAGGTACTCATACTAGTTATATCAATTGGTATCAGAGCCCGTGTTCTCACTTTGTTTGAAGTGTTTTACTTCAGAGTAAAAGATCCATGGCTAGTATGCTAGCACCAGGACTGATGGAGGGGCAAAGCAATACCAGACCTCCCTACTTCGATGGAAAGGATTACAACATCTGGAAGAATAAGATGAAAGCTTTCCTTCGATCAAAGGATCCTCTGGAATGGGACGTTGTGGAAAGAGGAATCACTCCTGCTGCTGCTTCAATCTCTGAAAGAGGGAAAGACACTATTGAAGCCAGCGGAATGTCTCAGGAAGAGATAAACAAGAGACAAGCACTCGATGCAAAAGCAATTTACTCTTTATATTGTGCTTTATCTCCAACTGAATATAATAGAATATCTTCTTGTGTTACAGCAAAAGAGGTATGGGATAGATTACACATCACCTATGAAGGGACAGATCGAGTGAAGGAGACCAGAATTAACATTCTTCTTGGTCAATATGAAGCCTTCAAAATGAAACCAGGAGAATCTATAACTGACATGTTTAGTCGTTTTACAGATATTGTCAATGGTCTTGAGAACCAAGGACAAAAAATTTCTGATCCCATGAAGGTGAACAAACTTCTGCGTGGACTCTCTAAGGATTGGAATCATATAAAGACTTCAATAAGAGAGACGCAAAGAATCATGCCATTATCTGTAGACGAGCTGATTGGAACTCTTCAGTCTTACGAAGTGGAACGAATTAATGAAGACAAAGATCCAAGAGGTAAGAAATCTATTGCATTAAAATCAAATGACGATTCTGATGATGCAGATTCTGAAGATGATATGGATGATGAGGAGCTCGCTCTTATGATAAGAAGATTCAGAAAACTGAATAGAAAAGGCAGAAGGTTCATCCCAAGGAAACAAAGTTTTCAGAGACAGCAGACCAAGTCTGTTGATGATGAGGAACCAAACAAAGATGTAGTTTGCTTCGAATGCAAAAAGAAGGGACACATCAGACCCAACTGTCCTCTTCTGAAAAAGAAAAGAGGAAAAGCTGAGAAGTTTCGAAAGGCTCTCAAAGCTGAAACCTGGAGTGATACAGAATGTGAAGAGAGTGATAATGAATACGCCAACATATGTTTGATGGCACATTCAGACTCAGACTCAGATTCTAGATCAGACTCAGACAGTGAATTTGAGGTAAGTAATTTTAAAATTCCTGTCAAAGTCTCTAAATATATTGATGAACTGTGTTTCAGTCTCAAGACTTCTCTCAAAAGAATTTCCGAACTTAAAAAGGAAAACTCATTTCTGAAACAAAAGGAAATTATTTTAGAAGAAAGAGTTAAAAGTCTAGACCTAAATGTTTCTGCTCTTAAAGAAAAAGAAGATGATCTCTTGAAAGAAAATGTTTTCTTAAAAACAGACTTATCAAATATTTCAAAGAAGTTTTCGATAGGATCCGAAAAGCTTGAAAAAGTGCTTTCAGTCCAAAGACCTTACTTTAATAAGTCTGGTCTAGGTATGACAGCGGAAACAATCCCCTTGATTGATTTTCCAAAAGTAAAAGAAAGAATTAAGAAAATACCATCAAAAGAGGCTTATAAAAATCATTTCAAAAGAGTGTTTGTAAAGTCTGTAGGTCGAAATGCTTTAAGGTGTTCTAAGTGTAACAGTCAGGATCATTTTGAAAAAGAGTGTCCTATGGTTTGGAAGCCTGTTAAGAGAGTATGGCCTAATAATGCTCATCCTACTAACACCAAAGGACCCAAGAAAGTTTGGGTACCAAAGAAAGCTTGAGACTCTCTTTTGAATGCAGGTCTCTGTCAAAAAGAAGATAAAGTGGTATCTTGACAGCGGATGCTCAAGACACATGACAGGAGACTCAAATTGTTTCATTAAGCTTATTCAAGTAAATGGTGGAAAAGTTTCTTTCGGAGGAAATAGCAAAGGAAGTATTGTGGGATTCGGGACTGTAAAAATTGGAAATCTCACAATAAGCAATGTCTCTCTAGTGGAAGGACTCAACTACAATCTACTCAGCATTAGCCAGCTGTGTGATACTGGTTACAAGATCTCCTTTCAAGAAGGCATATGTTCTGGAACTAGCAAAGATTCGACTCAGTCTTTTATGGGTCGAAGGCATGGAAACATCTACCTCCTTGATGAAGAACAATGCTTAATCTCAATTCAAGATGAAGCAGTTCTATGGCACAGAAAACTTGGCCATATCAACAAGAAGCAATTAGCCAAAATCTCTTCAAAGCAGCTTGTTCGAGGTCTACCTAAATTGCCATATCTAAAGTCTGACCTATGCACTCCATGCATTCTGGGAAAGCAGGTAAGAAATTCATTTAAGCAAGTAAATCATGTATCTACTAATCATGTATTACAGTTGCTTCATATGGATCTCTTCGGACCAACAAGAACCCAGAGCATTGGAGGTAAGAAGTATTGTCTAGTAATTGTAGATGATTACTCTCGCTTTACTTGGGTATATTTTCTTGCAAACAAGTCAGAAACCTTTTCGTACTTTGAGAAGTTTGCTAAAAAGGTTCAAAATGAAAAAGGATGTGCTATTTCAAGTATAAGAACAGATCATGGAAGTGAATTTGAAAATCAAGATTTTACGAAATTTTGTGATAAATCTGGTTTTAATCACATGTTTTCCTCTCCATATACTCCAGAGCAAAATGGAGTTGTGGAAAGAAAGAATAGATCTCTTCAAGAAATGGCTAGGACTCTTTTAATTGAAAGCAAAATTTCTTCACGGTTTTGGGCTGAAGCGGTTTCAACTGCATGCTATATTATAAATAGAGTCTTTCTAAGACCTATTCTTGAGAAAACTCCCTATGAATTGTTCAAAGGTAAGAAGCCTATTGTTTCATACTTTCATGTATTCGGTTGCAAATGCTTTATTTTGAAAAATGCAAATGATCGAGTTGGTAAGTTTGAAGAAAGATCAGATGAAGGCATCCTCCTTGGATATTCTGCATCAAGCAAAGCCTACAGAGTCTATAACAAGAAAAGCCAGTCTGTGGAAGAATCAATGAATGTCAAATTCCAAGACTCAGCGCAAGATGAATCCAGCCAGACTCAATATGAAGAATCTGAACTCACGCTAGACCTTCCAAAGTCTTCAACTCAAGAAGCATCTCAGACTCAGGAAGTCCATCATCAAGATGCTCATGAAGATTCAAATAAAGAAAGAGATCATCAACCAAGCAAATCAACCAATAACTGGAAACACAAATCCAGTCATCCTAAAGATCTCATTATTGGTGAAATTAATGAAGGAATCCGCACCAGATCAAAAAGACGTGAAGAATCTAGTGCTGTCGCTCTCATCTCTGAAATTGAACCAAAAAGCATAGAAGAAGCTTTATCTGATGAAAGCTGGATCGAAGCTATGCAAGAAGAGCTCAGACAGTTCAACATTAATGATGTCTGGGAATTGACATCTAAACCGAAAGGTAAAACTGTCATTGGAGCAAAATGGGTATTCAGGAACAAGATGAACGAAGAAGGAAAAGTCGTACGCAATAAAGCAAGACTCGTGGCCAAGGGATACACGCAAGAAGAAGGAATAGACTATGACGAGACTTACGCACCAGTTGCAAGGTTAGAAGCTATTCGTCTATTACTTGCGTTTGCTTGTTACAAAAATTTCAGGTTATTCCAGATGGACGTCAAAAGTGCCTTCCTAAATGGATTTATCCAAGAGGAAGTTTATGTGGAACAACCGCCTGGATTTGAAGACCCAAAGAAGCCAGACTCAGTCTTCAGACTGAAAAAGGCTCTGTATGGTCTAAAACAAGCACCTCGAGCTTGGTACGACAGACTAAGTAAGTTCTTATTACAGAACGGATTTGTCAAAGGTAAAGTAGATACTACTCTGTTCATCAAAAAGGAAAACAAAAGTTTCTTACTCGTTCAAATATATGTTGATGACATTATTTTTGGATCTTCTAATGAAAGTCTTTGCAAGAAATTTTCTAAGTCTATGCAGGACGAATTTGAAATGAGTATGATGGGAGAATTAACTTTCTTTCTCGGTCTTCAAATAAAGCAATTGAAGGAAGGAACTTTTATCTTCCAAGAAAAATATGCTAATGATCTTGTCAAAAGATTTGGATTGGAAAATTGCAAGAAGACTAACATACCAATGTCATGCTCTCAGAAGATAGACAAGGATGAAGAAGGGAAGAAAGTAGATCAAAAGCTGTACAGGAGCATGATCGGTTCACTTCTTTATCTTACTGCTTCTAGACCTGATATTTTGTTGAGTGTTTGCATCTGTGCTAGGTTTCAATCAGATCCTAGAGAATCACATCTCATTGCCGTGAAACGTATCATCAAATACATTGCTTCATCTTCAAGCATCGGTCTTTGGTATCCAAAGAGGGGAGACTTTAATCTTCTAGGATACTCAGATGCAGATCTGGCCGGTTGCAGAGTCGATAGAAAGAGCACTTCTGGAACTTGTCAACTGCTTGGAAACAGGACAGTGTCTTGGTTCTCAAGGAAGCAAAGCACTGTAGGTCTCTCAACGACAGAAGCAGAGTATGTAGCTCTTGGAAGCTGCTGTTCGCAAATTCTATGGATAAAACAACAGCTACAAGACTTTGGCATTGAAGACTCATGCACAGAAATCAGATGTGACAACACCAGCGCAATCAATCTCACCAAAAATCCAATTCTTCACTCAAGAGCAAAGCATATTGAGATTCGTCATCACTTCGTTAGAGATCATATTCAAAATGGAGAAATCTCGATTCAATTTGTTGATTCAAAGAGTCAACTAGCAGATATATTCACAAAGCCTTTGGAGAAAAATCAATTCGACCTCATCCGCTCAAGACTCAACATTTTGAAGCTTGAAGAAGTTAAAGTCTAGAGACTCATCAACTCTAAGACTCTGAATCCTGAGACTCAATCATTCATGGCTAAAGACTGTAAGTTGCTGTACGAATTATTGGTTAGTTATTTTATCTAATCTCGAAAAAGGTACGATTTCTCTTTTAGATATAATTCGAAAATTTTTCAAGGAATTAATTTTGGTAGTTATTGATTTTGAAACGATATGTTCGTACACCTTCCTTGTACCGTTTTAAACTTCTCTTTTCAAATCCGAGGTACATATATATATACAGCTTTCTTTTTCTTCGCCCAAATCTTCAAAACCCTAAAAAGACTCTCTCCTCCCGATACTGTTTCTACTCCTTGTTCATCGTCGAGAAAGTGGTCATCTTTTCTTGGGAAAAGCAAGTGAAGGAATCTTCCAATAAGTCAAAGGAAGATGTCGTCTTCAAGGAAATCATCAAGAATAGCAAGCAGGGGACCACAAAGAATGGAGAAAGGGCCGATTCATTTCGATCTTACAGAGGAAGAAGACTTACCAAGTCAGCGACAAAGTCCGATTCGCTCTCCTCCACGTCATTCAGCATCTCCTGCCCCACAAGGTGCAAATCTGGAAGAAGAGATAATCGAGGATGCTGACCCAGTAAGAGTCCAAAAACCCTCCATTATCTATAAGCTTTATCGTGCATTGAAAATCACCGGCACTTCATTAAAGTATATAGATGACTTCCTTAAGGACAAAAATTATGGGAATGAGTATCTTTTTCTGCGGAAAATGGAGGAATTGGGAATTGCTCCTAAAGGAAGGGCAGTGGAGGCTCTTGAGAACATTCCCAGTGATCCTCGTATGCCAGGATAAAATCTGATTGACGGGAACGATGATGACAAAATGTTCCTTGAATTTAAACCTAGAATGGGTGTAGCAGCAATGGTGAAAGGAAATCGGATGGATTTGTTTAAATCCAAGGATCAGGAGAAAGTGTATTTCAGGCTGTTGAAAAGAGGGGTGATAAACCCTAGAAGTGTCGATTTTGACTTCCTGGACTCCATCAACGTGAACTTAAGAGAAAAGTTGAAATTGCTTCAACTTGAGACTTTCTGCTCTGACTCTACAGACGGGTATGCTCAACTGACCGCCTATTTCTATTCAAATCTTAGCTTTTTGGATGCGAATAGAATTTCATTCAATGTTCGAGATCAAGTCTACGTGGTAGATGTGAATATGTTGGCGGACATTGTTGGAGTTGAACGGGGACGCTATCTCCCAATCAAAGTCTCACCTGCTCGTACTACTCTGGATCTTGTCAAAGATAGGGACGTAGAGAAGAAAATCACATATTCCAGGATGAAAGCCATCAACATTGTGCTTCATAAGATTGTGATCAACTGTCTCAGACCGAAGTCTACATCAAAGACTTCTGTGTCTCTTTCTGAAGCAAAGTTGATGTATGCGATCAACTCAGGACGGAAGTTTTCTCTCCCGCACACTATTCTTTTCCATATGTACAGAACAGTGTCAAAGGACAAAGGACAATTGCCTTATCCTGGTCTGGTGACCAAGATCTTCAGACATCTGAACATTGAACTACCACATACTCTCTGTGTTCGACCGTGTGATAAGATGGTGGTTGGGTTGAAAATGTTAATGAAGATGCGTCTGCAAGAGCTCTCCAAGGCAATGGAGAAATTCAAAGTGAAATCTCCTGTCCAGTCTGCTTCAAGAAGGAAAGGAAAGGAGGCCATTGGTGTCTCATCGAAAAAGAGGAAAAGAACTCTTATCCTGGAGGAAGAAGATGAAGATGAAGATGATGAAGATCCCACTATCCAAGCGCTGACAAGAACAAGACATTCTGTGTCTCATCAAACAGATCTTCAGCAGAACAGAGAAGAAGAAAAACAGAGAGAGAAGGAGAAAGAAGTTGAAGAAGAAGAAGAAGGAGAAAAAGAAAAGTCTGCTGAAAATTCTGGAGAAAAGGGAAATGAAGAGCATGATCATCACTCTTCCCCTTTCGATGTCCTAGAGACAGGGGGAGTTAGCGAGCAAGAGAGGTCTACACCTCCTGCTGCTGTCAGTGAAGATCTAAGACAATCTCCAGAAGACCCAGAAGAAGTTCAGGTCTCTCAATTGCCTGAAGAAGGTGATGCATCGATTCCAAATCTGCCAGACCATTCAAAAGCGCCATCGTCTGCATACACATCATCTGAGAGAGTCAATGCAAGTACACAGACGGATGATTCTGTAGACTTTCGTAGCATCATGAATATTCTTCTGGAAATGCGTAGCCAGATATATGTTCTGGACTGTGAAATCCAAGCCTTGAAGAGCGCTGGACAAGCATCTTCAGTCTCTATGGAGGATAGACTCAAAGACCTCGCTCTGCAACTTCAAGCCAATGCCAAGGGAGAAGAGGTAGCTCATCTGAGAGAAGACCTGAAGAAGCTCGAAGGAGTAGTCCAGTCCATTGGGGATTTCCAGATCGTGCGCATTCCCAAGCAGACATGACTCCTTTCTCACCCTTTTCAATGCTGACAAAAAGGGGGAGAAAACCAATTTGAACAAACATTATCTTTTAAACTTTGACTTTTGTGGTTATGTTTATTTTTGAGTATGACTTGAGAACTTGAACTTGGATGTGAACTTGACTGAATTGACTGTCGATTGTGATGCTTGACTGGTTGCATTTATTCAAGTGTTGTTATATGGTGTTTCTCATGAAAGACTAACCAATTTTCTGTGGATGCAGAGTCTGGTTGTTTTATTAATCTTTATGAGTTAGCCATATTGCTTGAGAAATGTTTTGCAGGTCAAAGATGTTCAAATCTTCAAGAAAGTTTTTGTCACCATCAAAAAGGGGGAGATTGTTGGAGAAATCTTTCCAGAATATTTTGAAGCTGACAAAACGTTTCTTTCAGTCTAAGTCTAGATGTTCGGAGACCGTCAGTTTAAAGTCTGAAGACTTTGTTCTCTCGAGACTCAAGACTCAAGACCCAAGACTCAAGACTCAAGACTCAAGACTCAAGACTTAAGACTCAAGACTCAAGACTTAAGTCTATTCTCACTGACAGTCTTTCTAATCCAGTGACGAAGGAAATCCAAAGCCGAAGGTTATGGTTGAGGATTCGATCCTATTCTCTGGAATAGATTCGTTGGTTGGATAATCATTTCGGATTCTTTAATTCTTATCTAAGATCGATTGAAGATCCGTTGGTCGACGAAATAATCTTGGAATGTTCTATTCATGGAAACCGAGATCCTGATTGTATGGGCGAACAGGATTGATGGGCTATCATCAGATTCCTTAAATAGCTCGGATGATCTTCTTGATTGATTCCGTCCAACGGGTAGATTGGAGGAATTCCTTTGGTAAGTGCCAACGGCTATGATGGCATAAAGGAGTATAAAAAGAAAACGTTCTAGTTGTTTTGAGTGTGTGATTGATAGAAAAATTCCAGAGTCTGAAGATCCTTGATTGTTATTTGAGACTGTTCGAGCGAAATTGTAAACAGAGAGAGTATATACTTGGTGACGCCTTGAGTGAGTGTGGTAGATCATCTACACCTAGAAATCAAGGAAGATCAACACTGTAACATCTCTTTGATCATAGTGGAATCCAGCCAATCGGCTGTCAGTGCAGAAGAGTGGACGTAGGCTTGAATCAAGCCGAACCACTATAAACTGAGTGTTCAATTCTCTCTTTCCCTTACTCAGTCTCTCGATTGATATTTAACTCTTGCGATTGAATCATTAACTGTTTAAATATCGTGCAAGCTTCGAGAAATTTTTTATATACCTATTCACCCCCCCTCTAGGTACTCATACTAGTTATATCAACTCCCCTGGACCCAAGAAAATGTGGATACCAAAGAAAACTTGAGTTTTTTTTAATGATTGCAGGTCACCATCAAGAAAAAGATTAAATGGTATTTGGATAGTGGCTGCTCGAGACACATGACAGGAGATTCAAGTTGTTTTATAAAGCTCGTGCAAATAAATGGTGGAAAAGTTTCTTTTAGTGGAAACAATAAATGAAGAATTATTGGATATAGAACCGCGAACATTAAAAGTCTCACAATCAACAATTTTTCCTTGGTAGAAGATTTGAATTACAATCTACTCAACATTAGTCAATTGTGTGACACTGGATTCAAAATTAATTTCCAAGAAGACATTTGTTCGGGAACTAGTAAAGATTTCTCTCATTCTTTCATTGGTTGAAGACATGGGAATATTTATCTTCTGGACATAAAATCAGAAAGTTCTTAGTGTCCAATATCCATTCAAGATGAAGTATACCTTTGGCATCGAAAGCTTGGCCATGTTAACTTGAAGCAGATTGCCAAGATCTCCTCCAAGAAGCTTGTTTGTGGACTGCCCAACTTGACTTATCAAAAGTCTGAATTATGCACGCCACGTGTTTTGAGAAAACAGGTTAGAAGTTCTTTCAAACCTATAAATCAAGTTTCTACTAATCGAGTTTTGCAGCTTCTACATATGGACCTCTTTGGACAAATGAAAACTCAAAGCATTGGTGGAAAGAGATACTGCCTAGTAATCATGAATGATTACTCTCGCTTTACTTGGGTATACTTCCTAGCAAGTAAGTCTGAAGCATTCTCTTACTTTTCAAAATTTACCAAGAATGTTCAGAATGAAAAAAGATTTGCTATTTCAAGCATACGGACAGACCATGGAGGTGAGTTTGAAAATTAAGACTTTGCAAATTTCTGTGATGAATCTGGTTTCTAGCATGTTTTCTCTTGTCCATATACTCCATAACAAAATAGGATTGTAGAAAAAAAAAAAGAATAGATCATTGTAGGAGATGGTAAGAACCCTCTTAATTGAGAGTAATATTTCATCTTGATATTGGGCTAAAGCAGTCTCTACAGCTTGTTATATCATTAACAGAGTATTCTTGAGGCATATTCTAAAGAAAACTCCTTATGAAGTGTTTAAAGGAGAGAAGCCAAATGTTTCTTATTTTTACGTATTTGGTTATAAATGTTTTGTTTTGAAAAATACAAATGATTGAACTGGTAATTTTGAAGAAAAATTAGATGAATGAATTTTTTTTAGCTACTCAACCTCAAGCAAAGCCTACAGAGTATTCAACATAAAGACTCAATCTGTGAAAGAATCTATGAACGTCAATTTTCAAGACTCTATGTAAAATCAACTGGACTAGATTCAACTTGAAGAATCTGAACCTGCTCTAAACTTTATAAAGTCTACTTCCCCTGAAGTGGTTTAGAATTTTGAAGATCAACAAGATGAACCAAAAGATTCAACTGAAGCATAGGATTAGCAGACTCTCAAACCAACTAGCAACTGGAAGCATAAGTCAAGTCGTCCCAATGAACTCATCATTGGCAACATTGATGAAGGAATTCACACCAGATCCAAAAGGCAAGAAGAGTCTAGTGCTTTAGCACTCGTTTATGAGATTGAACCCAAAAGTGTAGAAGAAACCTTGGTTGATGAAAGCTAAATTGAAGTTATGCAAGAAGAGCTCAAACAGTTCAGCATCAACGATGTCTGGGAACTAATTCCTAAACCTAAAGGTAAATCTATTATTGGAACTAAATAGGTTTTTAGGAACAAGGTGTACGAGAAAGGAAAAATGGTCAGAAACAAAGTAAGACTCGTGGCCAAATGATATATGCAAGAAGAAGGGATAGACTATGATGAGACCTATGCACTAGTAGCGAGGTTAGAAGCAATTAGATTATTACTTTCTTTTGCTTACTATAAAAATTTCAGGTTATTCCAAATGGATGTAAAAAGTGCATTCCTACATGAATTTATCCAATAGAAGTCTATGTGGAACAACTACCTGGTTTTGAAGATCCAAGAAAGCCAGACTCAGTCTACATATTGAAAAATGCCCTATATGGATTAAAGCAAGCATCTCAAGCTTGGTATGAAAAGTTACGTAAATTCCTAACTCAAAATGGTTTTGTTAAAGGAAAGGTAGATACTAAAGATTTTCTACTAGTTCAAATTTATGTTAATGATATTATTTTTGGATCACCTAATGAAATCTATACAAGAAGTTTTCTAAATGCATGCAGGATGAATTCAAGATGAATATGATGGGTGAGTTAACTTTCTTTCTGGGATTACAAGTTAAACAATCAAAGGAAGGCATTTTCATTCACCAAGAGAAGTATGCAAAAGATCTTATCAAGAAGTTTGGATTGGAGAACTGCAAGGAGACAGAGACACCTATGTCAAGTTCTTCGAAATTGGACAGAGATGAAGGAGGAAAGAATGTAGACCAGAAGCTTTACAGGAATATTATTGGTTCGCTTCTTTACTTTACTGCATCTAGGCCTAACATTTCGTTTAGTATTTGTATCTGTGCTAGATTCCGATCAAATCTCAAAGAATCTCATTTAAGTGCTGCAAAACGCATCATCAAATACGTTGCAACTGCTCCAAAACTAGGTCTGTGGTATTCCAAAGAAGGAGACTTTACTCTCCTTGGATATTCAGACACAAATTTAGCAAGATGCAAAGTTGATAGAAAGAGTACTTCTGGTACATGTCAACTGCTGGGCAACAAGCTGGTATCCTTGTTTTCAAGAAAATAGAGTACCATTGCTCTTTCAATAGCTGAAGCAGATTATGTGGCTCTTGGGAGTTGTTGCTCTCAAATATTATGGATAAGGTGACAATCAAGAGACTTTGGTATTGAAGAATCGTGCACCGAGATCAAATGTGACAACACTAATACCATCAATCTCACAAAGAATCCAATTTTTCATTCAAAGGCAAAGCATATAGAGATTTGACACCACTTCATTAGAGATCATGTTCAGAATGGAGAACTTATGATTCAGTTTATTGACTCGAAGAATCAATTGGCAGATATATTTATAAAGCCATCGGAGAAAAGCTTATTTGAGTCTATTCGTGCCAGACTGAACATCATATCTTCTGCCGAGTAAAGTCTGAAGGTGTTCAGACTCAGAATGTCCAAAAGTTACGATTGTAAGTTAATGATTTCTAAATGCATGTGATTTTATCTTAGGATGAAATTTTTTGAAATGGTACGTTGATTTTTTGAATCGCTACTTGCCTATTTTATTTTTAGAATTGTCTTTTTCGAGTTTTGAATTTATGGCAGTTTTTCATTGTCAAAAAAGGCAGTTTTTATTTTTTTTCCTTTGTGACGTTTCGTATACCCCATTTCACCTACTTTATAGACGGTCAAAATTCTTCTTCTCCGTTTATGTTCACTCAAACTCTAGAATACAAAGATCCTACTTTCTCTCATTTTCTCTCAAGTTTGATCAAAAAATCTTTAACCCTTTTCAACAAGCGAGTTCAAGAAATCCTCCAAGATTGTGACAATGTCTTTCCAGAGGAAATCTTCCAGAATTGCAAATGGGGGACCACAGCACATGCCAGAGGGTCCTACCCACTTTGACTTAACCGAGGAAGAAGATTCTCCTCAGTAGTAGTGACAACAACAACATTCTTAACCGCGTCACTCTTCTTAGCATAGAACTCAAGATCCTCCACAGCAACAAGCAGAAGAAGAAATTGTGAAAGATGTGAAACTTGAAAGAACGTTGAAACTCGAATCTCTCTTTAAACTCTATTCTAAATTAAAGGAAGGTGGTACTGTAATGTCTTTCATCAATGAGTTTTTGTGAGAGAGAGGTTACAAGAACGAAACTTTGTTCTTAGAATCCATGGAAAGGATAGGCATTGTGCCTAAAGGGTGAGGGACTGAGTTTATTTCGTTCTAAGGACCACAAGAAGACTTACTCGAAACTGCTGAAGAGAGGGGTTATGAACCCTACAAGCATGGACTTCGATTTTCTTGATTCTTTGAAAGTGAAACTGAGGGAGAAGTTTGCACTCCTTCAACTTGAACGCTTTTGCTTAGAGACAACTGTTGTCTACCTTGAACTAACCGCTTATTTCTATTCAAATTTATCTTTTATAGATGTGAATAGATTTTGTTTTATGGTTAGGGACAAAGAATTTGTGGTTGATGTGGACACATTGGCGGATGTGATTGGTGTGGAAAGAGGGAGTTTCCAACCAATCAATGTGTCTGTTGGTCACGCAACATTGGCTCTTGTTAGAGATAGGTTTACTGAAGGCGGGATTTCTTACTCTAGAATGATTGCCTCCAATATCTTACTTCACAAGATTGTGATCAATTGCATCATACCCAAATCCACGTCAAAGACTGATGTCTCTCGCTTTAAAGCAAAGTTGATGTATGCAATCAACATTGGCTTTAAGTTCTCACTGCCTCACACTATTCTCATACACATGTATAGGACAGTTGTGAAGAACAATGGGCAACTACCTTACTCCACGCTTATCACTCGACTCTTCAGACACTTTAACATTCATTTTCCCACCACTCTGTGCATTAGAACCATTGCTCCAATGGTCATTGAACTAAAAACGGTTTCAAAGATGCGTCTGAAAGAGCTAAATAAGGCATTGGAGCACTTGAATGAGAAGTCTCCTATCAAGGCAAAACAAGACTCTGCAGCGAGGAAGAGAAAAGGTAAGGAGCCCATGAGCACACTAGTTAAGAAGAGGAGAGTCCTTATCTTGAAGGATGAAGAAAATGAGGACGATATCACTCTCTTCGCCTTTGCCTTAAGAAATTTACGGAGTTTTGTTAGCTTTAACGAGCCAGAGGACAGAGAGAACAAAGAAAGAGAAGAGACAGAGAAGAGAAAAGAAAAAGAAGAAAGAAGAACAGAGGAAGAAGAAAGAGAAAGAGAAAAAGAGGAAGAAGAGGGTCAAGATGACTTTTTTGAGCCAACATTTGCTGTATCCTTGTCATATGACTCAGAAAAAACAAGGAGTGGAACTATAGGAGAAAAAAAAGAAAAACATCACTTGGGTGCTGAAGAAGAGCAAGAACAGGAAGATGAATTCTTTTCTCCACCCGAAGGCACAAAACATGGGAAGTTGCTAAGAAAAAAGGTACTTCTTCACCTGTTTTTACTAGTGATGTCAGTAGATTCAAAGGATGTCTATACCTCTCAATACCCTGAAGTAGATGTTGAGGCATCCACTCCTAGTCCTGGTGATCAAACTGCTGATGTTCCCTCACATCTCAAGACTCTTAGAACTGATTCCACTGGACCTAGTGCTACACCAGAACCAACACCAGACTTTCAAAGACTATTGGATATCCTTTTCGATTTAAAGGGCCAGCAATATGGTTTAGAGTTTGAGATGAACAACCTAATGACAGCCTTCAAGATGACTTCAGATTCTCTTCAAGAGCAGATACAAGCCCTGAAGATTCAAGTGCAAGAAACTGCAAATGGTGAGGATATTCAATAGTTGAAGGAGACTTTGAAGAAACTAGAGGAGACTATCAAGTCAATGAGAGATTTCCAGCTCCTTCGCATCCCTAAACAGCCATGATTTATACCTAGCTCCTTTTATAATCATTCTCCACTTTTTGCTGTTGACAAAAAGGGGGAGAGTTTATGCAGATTTGACCTTACTTTACTTATCTTTTGGGTACTTTTTGCTTGGTTTGATTTTGATGACTTTTTGTTTTTGGACTTTGATACTTTTTGGTTTGGTTTTGGACTGGTATACTTTGGACTTTTGACTGTTGTTTGACTTTGAATCATTTTAACACCTGCAGTAACTAAGTTTGTGATACTTATTATGACTGGATTGTTGTTTAGTCTTCAAGATTAATATGTTTTCTGTGGTTGCAGAATCGATGCTATCCAGGTCCTAATCAACTTATTGTTATAAGATATCATGTATTGCTTAAGTGTTGTTTTGCAGGTCAAAAGTTTTCAAATTTGCAGGAAAGTTTTGTCATCATCAAAAAGGGGGAGATTATTGGAGAAAACTGCTTTACTGTTGAAGTTGATAAAACATTTCCAAAAGTCTAGTCTGAAGACTTTCAAACTCAAGTGTTATAGTTTAAAGAACTCCATACTCTATTGTCAAAGTTTGAAGACTGCCATACTTAAGATTCAAAGTCTGCCCTCACTAATAGTTTCCAGACCAAAGAATGAAGAC
Source organism: Eucalyptus rudis (assembly GCA_019915205.1). Lineage (NCBI taxonomy): Eukaryota > Viridiplantae > Streptophyta > Magnoliopsida > Myrtales > Myrtaceae > Eucalyptus > Eucalyptus rudis. The sequence goes on along the minus strand of JAHMTN010000224.1, from coordinate 610,255 downwards.
TTATCCAAATGTCGGATTATCTTCAAGGATTCAATTCGTGTGGTTTTTGGATGACCTTATGGCTGGATATTGCATCTACATGATTGATTATTCTTATTGGAATCTACTCCGATATGCAGATCTTTTGAAAGGCGAGCAAACTTGGAAGGTTCTACTTATGAAAACCAAAGATTCTGATTGTATGGGCGAATAGGATTGACAAGCTTTCATCACAAATCATCTAACGACTCGAGATCACCCTAATTGATTCTGTCCAACAGGTAGATTGAAAGAATTTCCTTGAAAAGTGCTAACGGTCGTGAAGGTATGAAGGAGTATTTAAGGATGATTCTCCAGTTGTTCGATATAGTGCGTGAAAGAAAAATTTCAAAGTCTGAAACTTTCTAGTTCCTTGATCTTTCACTCATCGAGCTCAAAGTTGTATACAAAAGAAAGAAACTCTTAGTGAGACTTTATGAGAGACCATAGAGACTCTTCACTGAGAAAGTTGAAGATCACAAGTTGTAAAATCTCTTTTAATTCATAGTGGAATTAAGCTAGTGGGCTGTCAGTGCGGGAGAGTGGATGTAGGCTTGATCTAAGCCGAACCACTATAAATTTTGTGTTTTAATTCTCTTTTCTTGAACTCCTTACTTTTATTTGTAGCTTTATATAATTGTTTAAAGTTGATTATGTCCTTAGTTTATTATCTTCTAAAGGCGATCTACTTTTACTAAGTCTTGCGAAAATTTGTATTTACACCTATTCACCCCCTCTAGGTGTTTGCACTAGCCCTTTAAGATAGCGTAGTTAATTATTTTGACTAATGACTTCTTTATCAAATACTATAACCAGCGATGATTTATGAATCAACGTCTTTTAGCTTACCAATATTTTTGGGACTTCCCCATATCGTAGAACCTCTTTCTTTGTTGATGAGCTCATTGAATTTGAGTAGTACGTAGGCTTGGTAGGTTGTATGAACATACCTTAGTTTGTCTATTTCTAGTAGCCAAATGCAAATTTATGTTGCCATATTCATTCCTTGAGTTGATGAACTAATCACTGCCCATGATATCCATCAAAAGTTTTAAAGCTTCCAATTTGTCATGCTTCACGCACAAATGCAGTATCATATGGCCATGTTCGAAAACACTACGGGTTGCATCAAGTCTCGCTCGAACCAAGAGTTCCAATACATACACACGGCCTTTCATGGCTACGGCATGAAGAGGATTTCTTTCGTATTTCCTAAATTTTGATTAAATATTCAAGATTAAATTGCATAGAAAATCAGAAATCGATTCGATCCTAACAAAAATGATTTTCACATCACATAGGCATTAAATATTATTTGCATCAACTAAGGCTTTATTTGGTAAAATTTGTTTATGTTCTCCGAAACAACAATTTATGTTATTCTGTTTAGAGAACGAAAAAAGAATAGAAACTCGATTGGTAAGATTTTTGTTCTCGATGATAGATTTGGAACAGAAATAAGAAATAGAAAAAATTAACTTCTTATTCCTGGGAATAAATTTATTTTTTTCTCTCTTCTCTCTTCTTCTTCTTATTCCTTTTAGCCGGTCGTCGGCGCCAGCGACCTCGTCGGAGTGTTGCCGATCCCCGAAGACGCTGAGGTTGGGCGAGGCTCATTGGCCTGAGCCTCGTTCTTCTTCTTCTTCTTCCTTTTAGTCGATTGTTGGCGCCAGTGACCTCGTCGAAGCGTTGCTGATCCCTAAAGACGCCGAGGTTGGGCGAGGCTCATCGGTCTAAGCCTCGCACGGCCACAGCGAGGCTTGGCCTCCCCAACTGGCGTGAGGCTAGGCCTCACCAAGCCAGGGTGAGGCTGAGGCTCACCGTTGTTGGAGAAATCTTTCCAGAATATTTTGAAGCTGACAAAACGTTTCTATCAGTCTAGTCTGGATATTTGCAGACCTTTTGTTTAGAGTCTGAAGACTTTCTGATCACCAGACTCAGCACTCAAGACTCAAGACTCAAGACTATTCTCATTGACAGCTTTTCTAATCTAGTGACGAAGGCAATCCAGAGCCGAAGTATTTGGTTGAGGATTTAGTCCTATTCTTTGGAGAAGATCTCTTGGCTGGATAAATATAACGGATTTTTTTATTCATAATCTAGATTGTTTGAAGATCCGATGGTCGACGAAATATTCTTGGAAGGTTCTATTCTTGGAAACCAAGATCCTGATTGTATGGGCGAACAGGATTGATGGGCTATCGTCGGGTTCCTTTAATAGCTCGAATGATCTTCTTAATTGATTCCGTCCAACGGGTAGATTGGAGAAATTCCTTTGGTAAGTGCCAACGGGTATGATGGCATAAAGGAGTATAAAAGGAAGACGTTCTAGTTGCTTTAGTGCATGATCGATAGAGAAATTCCAGAGTCTGAAGCACCTTGATTATTAGTCGATACATTTTGAGTGAAATTGTATACACAAAGAGTGTCTATACTTAGTGATACCTTGAGCGAGTGTGGTAGATTATCTACACCGAGAAATCAAGGAAGAACAACACTGTAACATCTCTTTGTTCATAGTGGAATCCAGCCAATAGGTTGTCAGTGCAGAAGAGTGGATGTAGGCTTGAATTAAGCCGAACCACCATAAACCGCGTGTTCAATTCTCTCTTCCCTTCTGTCAGTCTTACTTTGATTATTGTTTGTCTCAAATCTATCAACTGTCTAGTATTGTGCAATTATCGAGAAAAATCTTTTATATATCTATTCATCCCCCTCTAGGTACTTATACTAGCTATATCAATTGGTATCAGAGCTCGTGTTCTTAATTTATTTGAAATGTTTTACTTCAGAGTAAAAGATCCATGGCTAGTATGCTAGCACCAAGGCTGGTGGAAGGGCAAAGCAATACCAGACCACCCTACTTTGATGGAAAGGATTACAACATCTGGAAGAACAAGATGAAAGCTTTCCAATGATCAAAGGATCCTCTGGAATGGGACGTTGTAGAAAAAGGAATTACTTCTACAGCTGCATCAGTCTCTGAAAGAGGGAAAGAAATTGTTGAGACCAGCGGAATGACTCAGGAAGAGATAATCAAGAGACAAGCACTCGATGCAAAAGCAGTTTACTCTTTATATTGTGCTTTGTCACCAACTGAATATAACAGAATATCTTCTTGTGTTACAGCAAAAGAAGTTTGGGACATATTACATATCACTTATGAAGGAATAAATCGAGTGAAGGAAACTAGAATTAACATTCTCCTCGGTCAATATGAAACTTTCAAAATGAAACCAGGAGAATCTATAATTGACATGTTTAGCCGTTTTACAGATATTGTCAATGGTCTTGAGAATCAATGACAAAAAATTTCTAATCCCATGAAGGTAAACAAGCTACTACGTGGACTCTCCAAAGATTGGAATCATATAAAGACTTCAATAAGAGAGACGCAAAGAATTATGCCACTATCTGTCGACGAGCTGATTGGAACTCTTCAGTCTTATGAAGTGGAACGAATTAATGAAGATGAAGATCCAAAAGGTAAGAAATCCATTGCATTAAAATCAAATGATGATTCTGATGATACAGATTTTGAAGATGATCTGGACGATGAGGAGCTTGCTCTTATGATAAGAAGATTCAGAAAGCTAAATAGAAAAGGAAGAAGGTTCAACTCAAAGAAACAAAGTTTCCAAAGACAGTAGACCAAGTCTGTTGATGATGAGGAACCAAATAAAGATGTAGTTTGCTTTGAATGTAAGAAAAAAGGGACACATCAGACCTAACTATCCTCTTCTGAAGAAGAAGAGAGGAAAAGATGAAAAGTTTCGAAAAGCTCTCAAAGCCGAAACCCGGAGTGATACAGAGTGTGAAGAAAGTGATGAAGAATATGCCAACCTGTGTCTGATGGCACAATCAGACTGGGACTCATATTCTGGATCAGACTCAGACAGTGAATTTGAGGCAAGTAATTTTAAAATTCCTGTCAAAGTTTCTAAATACATTGATAAACTGTGTTTTAGTCTTAAGACTTCTCTTAAAAAAAATTTCCGAACTTAAAAAGGAAAACTCAGCTCTAAAACAAAAGGAAAACATTTTAGAAGAAAAAGTTAAAAGTTTAGACTTGAATGTTTCCACTCTTAAAGAAAATGAAGATAATCTTTTGAAAGAAAATGCCCTTTTAAAAACTGACTTATCAAATATTTCAAAAAAAATTTCAATAGGGTTCGAAAAACTTGAAAAAATTCTTTCAGCTCAAAGACCTTATTTCAATAAGTCCGGTCTAGGTATGACAGCAGAAACAATTCCCTTGATTGATTTTCCTAAAGTAAAAGAAAGAATTAAGAAAAGACCCTCGAGAGACGCTTACAAAAATCATTTCAAGAAAGTTTTTGTAAAGTCTGTAAGTCGAAATGCCCTCAGGTGTTCAAAGTGCAACAGTCCGGATCACTTTGAAAAAGAGTGTCCTATGGTTTGGAAACCTGTTAAGAAAGTATGGGCTAATAATGTTTATTTTACTAACACCAAATGACCCAAGAAAATTTGTATACTAAAGAAAGCTTGAGATTCTCTTTTAAATGCAGGTCTCCGTCAAGAAAAAGGTAAAGTGGTATCTTGACAGTGGATGCTCAAGACACATGACAGGAGACTCAAATTGCTTCATAAAGCTTGTTCAAGTAAATGGTGGAAAAGTTTCATTTGGAGGAAACAACAAAGGAAGTATTGTGGGATTTGGAACTGTGAAAATTAGAAATCTCACAATAAGCAATGTTTCCCTAGTGGAAGGACTCAATTACAATCTTCTCAGCATTAGCCAATTGTGTGATACTGGTTTTAAGATCTTCTTTCAAGAAGGAACATGTTCTGGAATCAGTAAAGACTCTACTCAGTCATTCATGGGTCGAAGACATGGAAATATCTATCTTCTGGATGTGAAACCAAATGAATCGCAATGCCTAATCTCAATTCAAGATGAAGCAAGCTTGTGGCACAAAAAGCTTGGTCATGTCAACATGAAGCAATTAGCCAAAATCTCATCAAAGCAGCTTGTTCGAGGTCTACCTAAATTATCATACCAAAAGTCCGATCCATGCACTCCATGTATTCTGGGAAAGCAGGTAAGAAATTCATTTAAGCCAATAAATCATGTCTCTACTAATCATGTACTACAGTTGCTGCATATGGATCTCTTTGGACCAACCAGAACCCAGAGCATTGGAGGTAAGAAATATTACCTAGTAATTGTGGACGATTACTCCCGCTTTACTTGGGTATATTTCCTTGCAAGTAAGTTCGAAACCTTCTCGTATTTTGAAAAAATTGCTAAAAAATGTTCAAAATGAAAAAAGATGTGTTATCTCAAGTATAAGAATAGATCATCGAGGTGAATTTGAAAATCAAGAGTTTACAAAATTTTGTGATGAATCTGGCTTTAAGCATGTGTTCTCTTCTTCATATACTCCAGAGCAAAATGGAGTTGTGGAAAGAAAGAATAGATCTCTTCAAGAAATGGCTAGAACTCTTTTAATTGAAAGTAAGATTTCTTCACGATTTTGGGCTGAAGCTGTTTCAATAGCGTGCTATATCATTAATAGAGTCTTCTTAAGACCTATTCTAGAGAAAACCCCTTATGAGTTATTCAAAGGTAAGAAGCCAATTGTTTCATACTTTCATGTGTTCGGTTGCAAATGCTTTATTTTGAAAAATGCAAAAGATCGAGTTGGTAAGTTTGAAGAAAGATCAGATGAAGGCATCTTTCTTGGATATTTTACATCAAGCAAAGCCTACAGAGTCTATAACAAGAAGAGCCACTCTGTGGAGGAGTCAATGAATGTCAAATTTCAAGACTCTACGCAAGATTAATCTGATATAGCTAGTACGAGTACCTAGAGGGGGGTGAATAGGTATATAAAAGATTTTTCTTGATAATTGCATAATACTAAACAGTTGAAGGATTTGCAACAAATAATAATCAACGTAAGACTGAGTAAAGGAAAGAGAGAATTGAACACGCGGTTTATAGTGGTTCGGCTTGATTCAAGCCTACGTCCACTCTTCTGCACTAACAGCCTATTGGCTGGATTCCACTATGAACAAAGAGATGTTACAGCATTGATCTTCCTTGATTTCTGAGTGTGGATGATCTACCACACTCACTCAAGGTATCACCAAGTATAGACACTTTTTGTGTATACAATTTCGCTCAAAACGTATCAACTAATAATCAAGGTGCTTCAGACTCTGGAATTTCTCTATCAATCACGCACTAAAACAACTAGAATGTCTTCCTTTTATACTCCTTTATGCCATCATACCTGTTGGCACTTACCAAAGGAATTCCTCCAATCTACCCGTTGGACGGAATCAATTAAAAAGATCATTCGAGCTATTAAAGAAACCTGACGATAGCCCATCAATCCTGTTCGCCCATACAATCAGGATCTTGGTTTCCAAGAACATTCCAAGAATATTTCGTCGACCATCGGATCTTCAATCGATCTAGATACGAATAAAAGAATCCGTTATATTTTATCCAGCCAAGAGATCTTCTCCAGAGGATAGGATTAAATCCTCAACCAAATACTTTGGCTCTGGATTTCCTTCGTCACTGGATTAGAAAGACTGTCAATGAGAATAGTCTTGAATCTTGAGTCTTGAGTCTTGAGTCTTGAGTCTTGAGTACTGAGTCTGGTGATCAGAAAGTCTTCAGACTCTAAACTGAAGGTCTGTGAATATCCAGACTAGACTGATAGAAACGTTTTGTCAGCTTCAAAATATTCTGAAAAGATTTCTCCAACAATCTCTCCATTTTTTATGGTGACAAAACTTTCCTGTAGATTTGAACAACTTTGACCTGCAAAAACATTTCTCAAGCAATATAGCTATCTCATAAAGATTAATAAATCAACCAGACTCTGCATCCACAGAAAATTGGTTAGTCTTTCATGAGTAATACCATACTTGATATAAATGCAACCAGTCAAGCATCAAAATCTACTTCAGTCAAATTCGAGTTCAAGTTCACACCCAAGTTCACTCAAGTCAAAAACAAACATCAAAACAAACATATTCAACCACAAATTTAAAGTCAAAGTTTAAAGTTCAGTTTAAAGTTCGTTCAAATTGCAATTCTCCCCCTTTTTGTCATCATTAAAAAGGTGAGAAAAGAGTCAGGTCTGCTTGGGAATGCGCACGATCTGGAAATCTCCCATCGATTGGACTATGCCTTCTAGCCTCTTCAAGTCTTCCCTTAGTTGAGCTACCTCCTCTCCTTTGGCATTGGCTTGAAGTTGTAGAGCGAGGTCTTTCATTTTGTCCTCCAGGGTAACTGAAGATGCTTGTCCAGCATTCTTCATGACTTGAATTTCACAGTCCAGAGCGTAGATTTGGCCCCACATTTCCAGAAGAACATCAAGAATGCGACGAAAATCTGCTGAATTGTCCGTCTGTGTCCTTGCATGTGCTTTCTCTGATGGAGTGAATGCAGACGATGGAGCTTCTGTATAATCTTGCAGATTTGGTGTTGACGTATCATGTCCTTCTTCAGGCATTTGAGAAGCCTGAAACTCTTCTGGATCTGCTGGTGATTGTCTTAGACCTTCACTATTGGCAGCATGAGGTGTGGACCTTCCTTGCTCGCCATCTCCCCCTGTCTCTAGGACCTCAAATGGGGAAGAGTGATGATCATGCTCTTCTACATCTTGATTCCCCTTCTCTCCAGCTTCAGCTGCAGACTTTTCTTTCTCTTCTTCTCCTTCTTCTTCAGCTTCTTTCTCCTTCTCTCGCTGCTCTTCTTCTTCTTCTCTGTTCTTGGCTTGCTCCTCTTCTTCTCTCTGCTCTTCTACTTCTTTCCCTTTCTTCTGATGTTCTGTCGATTGAGGTACAGAACGTCTGGTCCTTATCAAGGCAGAGATTGTGAGATCTTCCTCTTCATCTTCATCCTCCAAGATGAGAGTTCTTCTCTTTGAGGATGGGGCACCAATGGCCTCCTTCCCTTTTCTCTTTAAAGCAGAAGGTACTGGAGTCTTCACTCTAAACGTCTCCAGTGCCTTGGAAAGCTCTTTCAGACGCATCTTCGTCAGCATCTTCAAACCTACCACCATTTTATCGCATGGTCGAACACAAAGAGTGTGTGGAGGTTCAATATTTAAGTGTCTGAAGATCTTGGTCACAAGACCAGGGTAAGGCAATTGGCCTTTGTCCTTCGCTATTGCTCTGTACATGTGAAAGAGAATGATGTGAGGGAGAGAGAACTTCGTCCCTGAGTTAATCACATACATCAATTTTGCCTCGAAATTGGACACGTCAGTCTTGGATGTAGACTTGGGCTTGATGCAATTGATCACAATTTTGTGAAGCACGATATTGATGGCACGCATCCTTGAATAGATGATTCTTCCCTCTGTATCTCTATCTTTGACAAGCTCCAATGTGGCATGAGCAATTGAAACTTTGATCGGTTGATAACGTCCTCGTTCAACTCCAATTATGTTGGCTAACATGTCCACATCAACCACATAGTCTTGGTCTCGAACACTGAATGATATTCTATTCGCATCTAAAAAGCTAAGATTCGAATAGAAGTATGCTGTCAATTGCGCATAACCGTCTGTGGTATCGGTGCAAAATTGCTCAAGTTGAAGCAAATTGAACTTCTCCCTTAAGTTCACGTTAATGGCATCTAAGAAATCGAAATCAACACTCCTAGGGTTTATCACCCCTCGTTTCAACAGTCTAAAGAACAGATTCTCCTGTTCCTTTGATTTAAACAACTCCATTCTTTTTCCCTTCACTCTCGCAGCAACACCCATTCTAGGTTGAAACTCACTGAACATTTTATCATCATCGTTCCCGTCAGTCAGATTCGGTCTTGATATACGAGGGTCACTTAGAATGTTCGCAAGTGCTTCCTCAGCCTTTCCTCTGGGAGCAATTCCCAAATCCTCCATCCGTCGCAGAAAGATATACTCATTCTCATAATTCTTATCTTTAAGAAAATCATCCACGTAGTTCCACGGAGTCCCAATGCTCTTCATCACACAATAGAGTTTGTAAATAAAAGAGGGTTTTTGGACTCTTACAGGGTCTGCTTCCTCGATTATTTCTTCTTCTGGATGATGACCCGCACCTTGTGGGGTAGATGGTGTTGAGTGACGTGGTGGAGAGTGAATCGGGCTTTGTTGCTAACTCGATAAGTCTTCTTCTTCGGTGAGATCGAAATGGGTAGGTCCCTCCCTCATTCTCTGTGGTCCCTTGTTCGCGATTCTTGAAAACTTCCTCGAAGAAGACATCCTTTCTTGTCGTTGAAAGATTCCTTTACTTGCTTTCTCAAGAAAAGATGACAACTTTCTCGAAGATGAACACGAAGTAGAGACAGGATTGGGAGAAGAATGCCTTTTAGGGTTTTGAAGATTGGGCGAAAAAAAACTGTATATATATAACTTAGTTTAAAAAGGAAGGTTCAATCGGCACAAGGAAAGTGAATGGTCACCTTCTTTTTAAAATCATTAACTGCCAAATAGAAGTTAATTCCTTTGAAAAGACACGATTTCGTTTTTTACGGAAACTATAAATTAACTAAACTAAAGATTGTACCTTTTCGAGTTTGAATATAATAACAACTTACAGTCTATAGCCATGAATTTCTGAGTCTGAGGGTTGGAGCGTCTCTAGACTTTAACTTCTTCAAGCTTCAAAATGTTGAGTCTGGAACGGATAAAATCGAATTGATTTTTCTCCAAAGGCTTTGTGAATATATCCGCGAGTTGACTTTTGGAATCAACAAATTGAATCGAGATTTCTCCATTTTGAACATGATCTCTAATGAAGTGATGTCGAATCTCTATATGTTTTGCTCTTGAATGAAGGATTGGATTTTTGGTGAGATTGATTGCGCTGGTGTTGTCACATCTGATCTCTGTGCATGAGTCTTCAATTCCAAAGTCTTGTAGCTGTTGTTTTATCCATAGAATTTGCGAACAGCAGCTTCCAAGAGCTACATACTCAGCTTCTGTTGTTAAGAGAGCCACAGTGCTTTGTTTCCTTGAAAACCAAGACACTGTCCTATTTCTAAGATACTGGCAAGTTCCTGAAGTACTCTTTCTATTGACTCTGCAACCGGCCAGATCTGCGTCTGAATATCCCAGAAGATTAAAGTCTCCCTTCTTAGAATACCAAAGACCGATGCTTGAAGATGAAGCAACGTATTTAATAATACGTTTCGCAGCATTGAGATGGGATTCTCTAGGATCTGATTGAAACCTAGCACAGATGCAAACACTCAACAAAATGT